>DWDT01001434.1:0-15952 GCA_018245595.1 Microceris scylla | reverse complement strand
TGGCCGGCGGGGCAGACTATGGCCTTAACCCTCTTAATAAGAGGGGAGACCCGTATTCCAGCAGTGGAATTCTAATGGGTTGAAAAAAAAAAAAAAAAAAAAAAAATCTTTGTCTACCACGGAAGGGTGCTGCCGTGATGTAATTTACACCCATTTGCATGTATGCTTTTTGTCTTATGAAATATAACAAAAGTTTCTATGAGTGGCAATTATTACATATTGTCAGCTTACTAACACATGTCGGTATGATTTCACAGGTGATCCGCCTGGTCTCAGCCTTCGGGCCGCTGATCTACGGCGGTTGCTTTGCGGCAACGCTGTCGTCCGCACTCGCGTCTCTGGTGTCCGCCCCTAAGGTTTTCCAGGTATGTTCTTTTTTTAAGAATTTGTAAGTAATTATCTCAAGATGTTTCATTACACCTAATACTAATATAGGCTTTAGGAGAGTTTGCGTTGTGTTAGCCAGAAGGCTGATAAACTATATTAATATACTAGCTGTACACGGCGCGCGTTGCTACGCCAACATACAAATACATAATTATATATACCAATTTTCATAATAATCATTTTTATAATATATTAAGATATATACTTATGTGGTTACTTTGTTTTCACCCATATACATAACAAATATTTACGCTCAGCATACAAATGTTTATCATGGGTTGAAATAAAATCCACGACTTCAGGCTCAGCAGTCGGGTTTGCTAACCACTGGATAGCTATCTTAAAAGTTTCCAGTAACATTGGCACTATGTAATTCCAAATAATTGCTAGTTTATTTATTAAGGGCATTTAATATTGGTATTATCCCTTGTATAAAACAAAAAACACCCAACTTCCAGGCGCTGTGCCAGGACAAGCTTTATCCGTACCTGGAGTTCTTCGCCAAGGGGTACGGCAGCAACAACGAGCCCGTGCGCGGCTACGTGCTCACCTTCATCATCGCTACGGCCTTCATACTGATGGGTGAGGATGTTAATTTTTCTGTCTCCCTCTCTCCGTTTCCTTCTTTTTCTCTCCATCTCCTATCTGTGGAATTGTTGCTCTTACCATTCTCATTAATAGATGAAGAGATAGTTCTTATTGCTGCTATCGATGATGATATTGCTTTTAATTTACTGATATCAGTATAGTTAAAGTGTTAGATTTATACTTAAAGTTCATTTGTGAGAAGAATGATTTTGTCTAATGCAGTTAAAAACTAATGGAGTAGAGGTTATGTTTGGGCTTATTTATATATTACTGTCCACAATTAGGTTAGACTAGACTTCCCCATTGTTTTATAACAAAAAAATACAGCAACAGACTTATGGCCAGTGTTTCTGTCAGTTTTTCATAGATAACTGTAAATACAATCCATACATAATTATTTATGTGCTTACAGGTGGTCTGAATCAAATAGCGCCCTTGATCTCCAACTTCTTCCTGGCCGCGTACGCCCTCATCAACTTCTCCACGTTCCACGCGAGCCTCGCCAAGCCGGTGGGCTGGCGACCCACCTTCAGGGTGAGTTTTATAATCGTCATCACTTCATCACGTTAGAATTAGAAGGTTTAGGCTCACAGTCTGCAACATTAGCTGAGCGCGGACTAACAGATTGTTTTTGTTCAACAGTGTATAATAAGGATTGTTGGCTTTATGTTGCTACGTTTTTATTAAGTAGATGGAATTATTATACGTTTTTGTCAACTCTTTTATAGAAGTGCAGGCGTGATATAGATATTATTTTCCTATTTAGTTGTATAACATGTGGCTGTCGCTGGTGGGCTCCATGCTGTGCGTGGCTATCATGTTCGTGATATCGTGGAGCACGGCGCTGCTCACCATCGCCTTCCTGCTGGCGCTCTATTTGCTCGTGTCCTACAGGAAACCCGGTGCGTAGAGTTTTGAGATCCCGTGGGTTAGGATGAATGAGTAACGAATGTTTGTTATACAAATTTTATGTTAACAATTGTTAATACATATGTATGTATATGTTGGAATTTTACATTTATGTTCAATATGATCGTTTTTATTAAGCTCCATCAATGGCTACGTCACTAGGTAGGAGCCGGAGATGCTTTACTTTAGAGTAGATGACGAATCAATGCTTCCCGTCTTTAGATTTGTTGATGGTTCGAGTGACACTTCAAAATTTGAGTAAAAATGTCTAACGGTTTCGACGCGAAGAGGAAAGGTGTAATCTGTCAAGTTTTGTGAATAATACGGATGATAAGATTGAGGAAGAAGCAAAGTAAATAACGATGCATGTGGTGGCGCAGACGTGAACTGGGGCTCGACGACGCAGGCGCAGAGCTACCGCTCGGCGCTGGCCGCCGCGCTCGCCCTCGCGCGCGTCTCCGACCACGTCAAGAACTACCGGTAACTACCCGCCGCCGCACACTCCGCACCACTCCGCACCACTCCCCACCACTCCGCACCACTCCCCACCACTCCGCATCACTCCGCATCACTCCGCACAACTCCGCATCACTCCGCACAACTCCGCACCACCCCGCACCATCATCCACCACTCCACACTATTACGCACCACTCCGCATAAACTCTGTACCCACCAGGAGCCATCCTAACTCACACATGTACGCAGCTGTATTCCAACCAATCCCTTTACTATGCTGCACACACGCAAGGGACAATCGTCAACATACAAAACTTTCATTCTTCAATAAGCTACGCTCGATCATACCTAGGCGCTGATAATACTTTTTTGATGAGATTTTTGCGCAATAAACTTCTCTGCTATGAACTGCATTATTAATAATTCATAATTAATCCAACACAATTTATGAATGAGAAGCTAAACTCTTAACCAGTAGACCGTCACTTAAAAAACACATCTCAGTTTAAAAAAGTAATAAAATTCTAAAGAGCTGGCAAAGTTAGCCTAGTTTTAATAATATATACAAATACTGTGTAAGTGTATATATTTGCCGTATTCGTTTACTGTTACGATATACATATAATACAGATATAATTTAACCATCAAATTAAACTTCAATTCCTCGCAATACAATTATAAAGACAGAAACTGTCAAAGACCACAAATAAGTCGGTTTAAAATTTTGTGTCTCTTCCAGGCCGCAAATACTGGTTTTAACTGGATTTCCTGGAGAAAGACCCATCCTTACGGACTTTACATACCTCCTCACAAAGGGTCTTTCTTTGATGCTCTGCGGGCATATTGCACAGGTACAAGAAGTTTAAATATTGTTTAATATTTTATATAAAGTCAGTTTATATTGGGGGTTTTCATTTTGTTGTCTATAGTTTTCAATTACTGATTCCTTTTATTTATTACATGATTGAAAATATAAAAGACTGTCTATTTCAAAAATTATATTTTTCAATCCTTAACAAACGATTATATTATAAGTGCTAATAATAAGAATAATTTTCATCATTGCATTCCAGAATCAAATGAGCCACCGGACGAGGGAGGCTCTGACGGACAGAGCCTACTACTGGTTCACCAAGCGCAAGATAAAGGCCTTCTACTCCGTCGTCGACGACGTTAACTTCAAAGATGGCGCCAATGCGCTTATACAGGTCGGCCAAATTATTGTCTTTTGACATCTGGGACAAGAAGAACTTCTGAGATGTTCTCAAAGAACTATAATACGGCTATTCCTAATCTGGTGGAAAAAATATATAATCGGATTTGTTGTGATAAGCAAACACATGAAGAATTTAACAGTTCCACATAAGTTTCTAATATAATGTTTTGTGTGCTACATAATATCTAACACTGAGGCAAAAAGTAGCAGCCAAACGTGAACCTATTTCTACATGTAACTGATTATATTTCCATGGACTTCAATGAAAACTGAAAAACTTAAAGCATGCTGTTAGATTTTAAAAAAATTTATAACTTTAAATTTGTAACAGGCCAGTGGGCTAGGAAAACTGAAGCCGAATATTCTCATGATGGGCTTCAAGGAGAACTGGCAGACGTGCGATCGACAGGAAATAGTTGACTATGTTGAAGTGATGCAGTGAGTATGATACATTTTTAATTATTTATAATTATTCTGCTTAAAATACTTTCGTTGAAAGCCGTATCGTAGGTATCTGTATAGTTTTATTTAGTACACACCTATAAATAAATAAATATACATATTTGGATGTAAGGTAGAAACCTGGAAACTGTTGAATAAAGAAGGCAAAGGAGAAAGTGGAGAAGCATTGATTTGGAGCATATATCCTGCAGTGGCAGTTACCAAAAGCTGATAGATATATATATGACTTACATTCTATACCTATTCCAATTCATAGTTTTTGATTATTAATGTATGTAGGAATGACTCTGCTAGATTAGAAAACATTCAATTTAATGAATTTTGAAATTATGTTGATACAATTGGTAGATACTTTCATTGGCTTTACACTTCAACAAAAGTTGGAGGAAAAACTTCTTTGTATTTTTTTTTGTCTTAACCCTCACAGCAGGAGGTCCCCTAACAATGTGTCTTGACGCTTCTTCGTTTGATGAAACTACTGTTTCATAATTTATTATACTATTTAGTATTATATTTATAAATATTCGCTATTTAGTATTATAATATTTTTTATACATTTGCTCCATTCAGCAAAGCATTAGACGTTCACATGGCGATAGCGTTGCTGCGGGTGGAGGGGGGCCAGTACACCAACGAGGGGTTGGACGACGACCTGCAGGCCTACCTGCAGGACATGAACACGAAGGACCTGTCGGCATTTTCGCGTGAGTATAGCGGGCGACGACGAGCCCGTTGAAGCCGACTGATTGACAAATTAATTACTGCTTTATATCGCTAGTGTGATAGGTTTAGGGTGTGGGGTTACTGTACTAATAGTGTTGTCAAATAATTAAGTTTAGTTTTAACATAATTCTTTATTTACAAATTACAATTCTCTTGTACAAATGTTAGGCTTACAAAAATTATTTATTATAGATACAATATAATATTTTGAAATTATGAAAATTCAGGAAGGTAATGTACTGTATAAAGTATTTTTAAACGAAAACTGGGTAACATAAATCATTATTTATCGTTAAAGTGATAGTGTTTTGCTACAACATTGTTTTTAACAACTCCTTGTTGCCATTCATAAATTCGCATTAAACTCATTCTGCATTAGAATATGTCCATATACTAGTCAATAATAGTAGGTAGCTTATATATATTTTTGTGCTCTAATTCTGCCATTTTCATATTGCTAAGCTAATAAGATGGTTATAGCAAAAGCCATTTAATTTGAGCGCTGACCGACGAGCGTTGATCTGTTTGTATGGACTGTTTGAAAAGATAATTGGATTTACTCACTGGGGCCTTTTGACTAATTTGTCAGATGATAGGTATATTAGTCACAGTGCTGTCAAGCAAAGAATCTCATTTTTAATTCCTAGCCTCGGAGATATCTCACTGGTCAATTATAAGTTGTCTGTTTGGGGTTGGACAACGGGACCTTGTATGGGGATGTAAGTAGAAGGGGTTCTGCATATATGTATTTCTTTAATTATGTTATAATACTGTGGTGAATTAGTAAAGAGCACATTGACCACCATATATTTATTTATAAAAACCTATATTTTTATAGAGGCTGAGTACATTTATATCAGTTCATTAATTGGGGAAAGGGGGAGGGGGTTCTATTTCTGAAAATTAAAAACCAGGCTCGGTGTAAATTAGTCGGCTCTCAAATTGGCTGTCGCGAGCTATACGTGTCTGTTTAACGGTCGTATTTCCATGAACATCCATGTTTGTGCTCACCCGGCCGCGGCTCGCACAGGTTCCATGGGCGACAGCTACAAGGGCTCCAAGTCTACTGAGAGCCTCAATACCCACTCTAGAGGTAAGTATTTATATTCATACAATCCACCATTTTATTGTAGATAGTAATTAGATGTGTGTTAGGTGAAAGCAGAAAGTTTAAGAATTAATGATTCTTGCTAAAATTGTTACTAAAGCATTCTTTCAAATACTCATCTGCTAGTTTTATTGAACTATTATCACTATCAGACTTACATATCTCTTATATTATGGAACTGTTCCAGTTACAGATATACTATATAAGATTCGTGAAATAGTAAGTTATACCAAAAGGCAAGATTGGTTGAAGACATGAGTTGATGAAGATTTTGTTACTCATTTGTAAATTTTCAGTAACAAGCATTCAGTACATTTTGATGGCTGCTTTATCCTTGGACTATCATAATTTATAGACATATTTCAAGTAACTTTAAGAAGACACGTGGAAGCACGTAACATCTTTATTTATTTTATAAATATGAAAATCTGTTTCATATCACCTTCATACACTCATGTCTTTAAATTTAAAATATGTTTTATGAAACTCGCCAAAAATCAAATACCTACTCAAATCAAACATTTAAACGGTAATGCAACATATTGGGAATACATTGTGATACAATTTCGTCACCATAAGTTGTTTACAAGGCTGATAAAAAAGTTGAGGCCTACAACATATTATGGAACCATATCTCTTGTTAACTGGTCATCAAATTTCTTCATTGTTTTTGAATGTAAATCAACTTGTCATTAAAATAATAATATATATGTTCATGTTTCATTTCATATACTTCTAACTGATTCTTATGTTCGCAATAAATATATAGATTGGGTCACAAACATCAGTATAGAAATTATTTATAGAGACTTGAGTTAAAGGATATATGAGTATATAGTCATTGATTATATATTTGAAGCGGAATAAAATTATTATAATCCTTGTTCTAAGAATTATTTTATCTGTTAGGTAGCAGCATGTCTGATGTCTCTTTGGGCTCTCCAGAATTAAGAAGGGTAGTGTCTCCGGATCCAGCTGCCAGCAAAGAACAGAAAAATGTGCAAAAGGAAGGGTAAGAAATTTATGTACATATGTTATTGTAACATCCTATTATAAATGGCAGTTCAATTGTTAACATTTCAATTTTTTAATTTGGATGTGTGAGGGTCGAACCCCTGAGTATAAGAAGTTATGAGCCTTTTAAACAATATTGAATACCTTTCTCTACAATTATCTGAGAAAAATATGGGGAGGAAAGCTCTTTTTGAGGTCTTCATAGCAGACATTAACTATTCTTATCATTTTGAGGGGAAACCAATAATGAAATAATGGCTAACTTACTTAAATTTGGAAGATTTGTGCCTTCAACCTTACCTTATAGTACTATTTTTACACTTGAGTGTTTTTTGTTGATGAGAAATTTTAAGGCACACTTTAGCACATCGGTTAGGTTCAGGATGACAGACTTTTGGAGCCTTAAACAAGGAAGTTTAAGATGTATAAACTTTTTTATTATTTCTTTGTATATCTTTACTAGGCGTGATATTGTGCTTAAAAGCGCGCGTAAATATACAGTTAGAGGTGCACCCTGCACCGTTTTCGATAAGATACATATTATAGTGTTTGGGGAAATCACAAAAGGAAGTTCACTACACATTTAGTGGTTTGCTTACGTATGGACCGTCGATGTCCGCAGGAGAAGGTTCGCGGAGCTGCTGCGGCGCGGGCGCGGCGCGGCCCGGCGCGCCTCGTCCCTCACGTCCGTGGAGCAGTTCACGCGCCGCCAGGCCGGCACCGTCGACGTGTGGTGGCTGTACGACGACGGAGGTGTGCTACCTAAATTTGCTTCTATAATAATAAATATAATTGAACTAATCTGTATGTATAAATATTCAACTACATATCTAGCACTTTCAACTATTCTATCCATTGTATATTGGGTAGTATTTTACTGGTAAACATAGCCTCATCGTCGAGGTCGAATCTAGGAGCAAAATATATGATATGGAGCGTTACCGAAGTTAGGCGGGCCGTGCGCGTAGTTGTAGCGTGTAGGCACGTCGGTGAGTAAGGGCGGCGTGTGACGCAGGGCTGACGCTGCTGCTGCCGTACATCCTGTCGACGCGGCGCGCGTGGGCGGCGTGCCCGCTGCGCGTCTTCACGCTCGCCAACAAGCACACCGAGCTCGAGATCGAGGAGAGGAAGTGAGTGCTGTCTATGTCGTCCTACAATACGTATAAGTCGACTTTACACCTGCGAGGAATCTCTTCGCCTTCAAGGAATGGTCTCGCCTTCGATGTATTTGTCCCGCGTTATTACATCATCATAGAGAGGAGTCTAGTCAACTTCTGCGAGTTACAATAATGCGTTCTTCTTTTATATATTATACATTGATTTTATCATAATATGTAACCTGTCATTCGCTAACAGCTTTTATACCTTAGCAAAAATTAAAACCCGAACGAGAAAAATACAAAGCTTTTTTTAGATTATCGTCTCGTACAGAAAACTTTGTAGTGTTTAGATTTGCAGTCGCTTCTGTCTCACAAAGATGTTTTGAGTGAAGCGTTTTTAACTATTTTTTCAAGTTGTTAAAATGCGTCTGATCGTTTGGTAGCATGGCGTCGCTACTGTCCAAGTTTCGGATAGACTACTCCGCGCTGAAGATGGTTCCGGACATCACGAAGCGGCCCAGAGACAGCACTCTGGCGTATTTCGACAAGCTGATTGCGCCTTTCAAAACTACGGACGACAGTAACGATAATAGTAAGTGTGATGCCTTTTGACAAATATTTTGGTAATGTATAAATCCATTTATTTTGTGTGTTTTTTTTTTAAATTATGAATATAAATATGTAATTCGAGTTAGTAAAAAAGAGAACTGATTGATGGTATTAGATGTATACGTTGCATGAGAGATATAGAGAAAATAGAGGAATCGAATGAAAGAACGCAAATAGTGTTCAAAATTAAAAAGTCACATTATTATTTTACGAGATTTTTTAATTTGCCAGATTTCTATGTAAGTTGTGTCGGTCCTCCTTGTAGGTGACCACACAATTGAAGGTTCTACTGTTTTTAAAATCACAGTTGATAAGTGGGCAGTAAATAAAGCAGTTTATAGTTGGGGCGATCAAAAGTGACCAGCCTTTTTCTATACTAAAAAAGTGAAGTCAGTAGAGACGTCTGCTTAAGTACGTATCGCACGTATTCGTGCACGTGTGGCAGCGTGTTGATGTGCGCGTGTGTGTGTGTCAGCGGGCATCTCGGAGGCGGCGCTGGCGGCGGCGCGCGAGCGCACGCACCGCCACCTGCGGCTGCGCGAGCTGATCGCGGCGCAGTCGGCGGGCGCGCGGCTGGTGTGCGTGACGCAGCCCATGCCGCGCCGCCGCGCCGTGGTGCCGCCGCCGCTCTACCTGGCCTGGCTCACGGCCATCTCCACGGCCGCCGACCGCGTGCTGCTGGTGCGCGGCAACCACGCCGCCGTGCTCACCTTCTACTCCTAGTGCCTCCCCGCAGCCTCCGCCGACCGACCGGGACGTATTCGAATATCGCATGTGAATCGTATCACTTGTTTCTGACGATGATCTGACACTGAGATTATTTAATAATAAAGTGAGTACCCGAAGTTAAAAAATTATGTATGATGTACCGTTGTCGATTACGCCATAAAATTTAGTTAAACCGCCTACGTGATTGTATTTTACATGAAAGATAAAAATAAGTAACGTGACTCGTAAGGTACCCGTAAATCGCATTACATTAAATGAAGACGCAATTCGACTGTCATTTTGCTTCACAAGTAACGATCAATCTAAATTGTACCTTGTAAATTGGTGCCTTAACTCAGTGTCTTGTAATATTAATATAATATTAGTATCGATTATAAAGTAACATTTTTGCTGCTGCTGTGACTTTGAATCTCACTATATTGTGAAATAACTACTGAGATATTTAATATGAATAAAAATTGTTGTTAGATCACATTGTACGATATGTACGTATATCATGCAATATATTGTACAATATAAGTACAACTGTCATCAGTAATCATGTTATTTACATACTAAAAGATACATTAGTTCCTCGCCAAAAATAACGAGCAGAAAATATTATTTACTCGTCATAATGTTAGTCATAAACATACCATAATAATCTAGACTTCTTGCACCTATGTAAGTTAAGTATTGGATTACATGAGATTTTCTCGAAGCTAGCTATTACCCAATCAGTTTACATACATTTACTCTTAATAACAATCCTTATAATTTGGGACATTGTTTAGTATAAAACAAACTTTAGGGCACGTTCAGACATTATGTTAGTATGTAAGAAAATTTTTATACCTATGCCCCACCACACACTTAAAACCCACATACGTAATACTTGAACGAACCTAAAGAAATAGCCTGACATATCTATTGAAATATAGGACATTATTATTCATATGAAGTCGTAATCAGCTGTCGCGCTTTTTGTCTCGCTCACCTTGACGTATGTGTGATATGACAGAAAGAGACAGAAAGCTAGAGTTGATGACTATGAATATGGATCTTAGTAAATATCCTGAAAGTACAAATTTTCGTGTTAATATTTATGATAATTTCTAACCGTCTTTAATTGTTAAATTGTTTGGGGATTCTTGTAATAATAATAATACTATTGTAACATTATTAACGATGTTCCATTGTGAATTAATAATAACAATATCCTCTTATCGCTATTGTCAATTGTTTCTTGCTGTTGCTCTTATGTAAGGAAAATCTTAATTAGTTTTGTATTGTAGTCAAAATAAAAACTTACATTAGTTATATAAACACATTGTAAGCGGTTCAGATGTTTCGGAATTGAAATGGAAACAGGCAAAGGTTATGCCTATTCAATTCCCTCCAAAGTATTTTATTCATCTCAGTTGGGCTCAAAGAACCTTCCGGAATGGCAACACTAAATCTCTTAGTGTTGCTGACTTTTATATGGAACGTGGATTATTTACTAACAGTTAGCTGTCCGGTTTCAATGGTGACCGCTGAATAACGATTGACCGTTTATTCAGCAAATTTCAAACGGGTTCTAAATTCAAAGGCCTTCCCCGTTCTATATCTACAAGTGCCTAGTTATACACTAACCTCATTTTATATATCGGCTATACAAGTGTTTTTATAGTATATACATACATTATATTACCCAATTATACCCCTTTTGCGATAATATTATTTTACTGTATCTAAATGGTTTCTTTCGGTTTTTGAAAGAGATCCTTTTTGGATATTATATTGTGTTATGGTTTTTATAAAAGACAAATATTACCAATTAATCTTCGTAGCTGAATTTTGAGATTTTTCTTCTTTCCTATTTTTTTTTCATATTTTTAATTGTGTGTGCGTGTGTTTGTATGAAGTTAAATTATGAAATGTGGATAAATTTTTTTTTTAATCAATTGGACTAAGAAAACAAAGAAAATGTATGAATAACACAGTTCAAATGGAAGTAAAGATATGCGCAATCCAGCTATGACACCTGCTTAATGCTGTACCTGCGTATACATGAAGTAACATTGGTTACTATCGGATATTGATCCGATTGCTTTGCATCAGTTATGACACCATTATTTAGTAACCTTTTCAGGAATATTTATCATCAATTGTGTGATGATGATCAATTCATCATCATCATGCAGTGTTAATTGCTTTGTGACCAGTTTGTGTTTGTTCTTTGTTTGTTTGACTATGGATTTTAAATTTGGAATTGGATTTATCACTGCTATTTATAAAGTGATTAATATCAATTCCATATATATATTTTTGTGTACGTGTGTTTTTATGTCTTGTAACAAAAATTCTATTCGCCTACTATAAAATGTGTTTATGTTAGATTAATTTAATATAATGCTTCATTAAATTATCGATTAAATATAATTTATTTTAGTGAAATTTACTGTTAACGACATCGCTTCTGAATGAAATTGTGTGAAATAATTCAGTAGGATATTGTTATATGTATGTATTACACAGATATTTGTTATATGTAGTTAGGGTTCGTTCACATTGGGTGATTTGGATCGATTTTGTCGATAAATATGTATATCAATGCCTTTTGGTATTTACTCTTAGTTTTATTGACCTTCATGGCTTCACAGGTCGAGGGTAGGCAGGGAGAAGAGCAGTCAGTTGTTATTTCGAATTAAAACGTAACTTGCGTGATGACTTAAGTATAGCTGTGTCACTTTGAGTCGTGACTGGAGTAATCTCACAGGAGGAGAGATGTGTGAGGATGTAACGAAGGATATTGTGTGGGACTTTTATACGCAGTAGCAGAGCTAACGAGAAAAAAAAATGATCGTAGTATAGCCGGGTGGTAGTGTGGGGTAGCAGTGGAAGACGTATCCTCCATATACCTTCCATATACGTGTCTTACATATACAGCAACAAATAGAGGTCAAAACGGAGTGTGTTTAAGCCCTTCAAGAAATGCCTTCAGGTATTTCAGGCATTCCTCTGTCACAAAAAGGTGGATACTCTTACTCCTAAAAGCTGGTCACTTACGAAACTGCCTCCATTCGAATCACTTACATCTGCCTGTGACGCCTTAAAGTTACATGTATCAATATCAGAAGAATTTTAGAATCAGCCTCCGCATTGTCAATTCAAAACGACCTGCAATAGCGATGCTATAATATTATAACGACTTTTAAACGTTGGAACGCATATTATTTAAAAATGTATACGTTATTAAAAAATTTAATAACCGCCCCTATGTGAACGTGCCTAAGACCCTGAGTAGAGGTAGAACAGGTAGAGTAAGATGAGTTACTAAACATGCGCCATTTGTTCTACCGGATTAAAATATTCATCATTCCTTACCATAATATTTTTATTCGAATTATTTAATAATAATCAAGTAATGTATGAGTAATAATGACCTTGATCCATTAAGTTATTGTTTTTTTTGTACCTGATTTTGTTGTTTCAGGACTCGCTGTTACCGTAAATGTTTAAGATTAGGGCGATGATACACGAAGCGATTATATGCAGATAGTTTTCAATAAAGTGTGTTTTATTTTTAGAATCTCCAAAACTTCTATGAATTGAGATTAGTATTTAACAATTTAATGCATTTCTTGTTTTATTAAATTTAAGTATTTTTTATTGTGTTTCGGTTTAAATGTGAAAAATTTTGATACTATTGCTATGTAATTTATGTGCTCTGTTTATTATCTATCTGCTTTACCTCGTTTTGCGTATCTCAGCCACGCATCGTACCTACTATTTAAAACCCAAGTGAAATTGTAAAACCAAAATAGAAGAATTGAAAAATTGATATTTTGACTTTATTTTGTTCGTCCTCACAATTTCTGATTCAGATATTTTTGACGTTTCATGGACTTACGAAATTGGTTGTATTTAATATCTAAAACCGAGTTTGTAGAGCCGATATGGCATGATCGAATTCTGCAATCAGCTGTATTTTAAGACTACTCAATACTATAAAAGTCCTGAAGTCTAACATTAAAGATGATGGATTGAAAAAAAAAAGAAACTAATTATATTACTTTTGAACTAAACTGGCTGAAACGCGGGACAGCAAACGAAGCTGTACTCGAACGTTCAATTAAGCAATGTACGACACGAAATATTCTTTACGATCCAATAGCCATTGCATTGCGCGCGAGAATCTTCAAACCGCCTCGTTAAGAACAACACAGACACGCAAATAATGCATTTTTGTACCATAAACAGAATTGACAAATACAACGGAGCGTGTCCTATGTTATTACTCGTTTTCTAAACTGCGATCGGCGTTTAACGCAATTATCTCGAGCGTCGCAGCGAGTGGCGAGACACTGGTCAGTTATTGCTTCGTCAGTCGACTCGCGAGCGCTGGAGAGGACGTACGTGCCATCAGCATACTTAACTATCCCCGGTTACGTCCTGAATGCGAAAAAGTGGTATAACAACTTTGTGCTCCTAGTAGTTTGCTTGTGAACAGTGTGACCGTGTTATAATATTTTTCTGGTCAGTGATCGAAGCCGGATCTGAGGGCAGAGGTAAACATGTGATCCCTTCTTAATTTTTGTTGTAAACAAAATTCTGATTAGATTCCGCGGCGAGAGCGCGGATGCTGCCAAATTGTTTGTAAACATTGTTTTGATTGGGAGATTCGAATCGTTCGCAAATACCACAGATTTATGCGCACCTTGTTTTTGAATATTTGAAACTCAACATTGAGATTTTATTTATTTTTGCTTTTTAATACATTTAAATTATTAATCTCCATATAGATAATTAAATTGAAACGTAATGTTTAATTACAAGTCACAATTTAGTGAAAAATTTAATTTTGGAGATGCTAAGTATTAAAATCACTAACGACTTTATTTTCATAGATTCCATAAGCATCACGAGTTACTCGAACATTAAAATTAACATAATGTGTTTTGTTAAAAGTTTTTATGGCAAGTTGGTTCTCTTAATTGTATTTAAGATACATATTGTTCATTTTTATAAGATACTTTGATATAAAGTTTCAAGGGTATCTGGTTATGAGCGGTGAGATATTGTTTTATAGGTACGTTTATTTACAAACAATATTAATCAAAACTAATTGAACTAAACGTCCCATTCCTGTAGTCTTATTCGAGGTCATTAAGTCCAGGGACGGTAGTGGCCACTTATGACTGTTAGTGTTTTCCTGCGATATGGAAATATAATAAAAAAAAGGAATTAATATGGGGTATCTACTTCTTGATATATTGGCATGAATTGAATGGAACATGTGCTTGTTTACGATTTCAGTTTTATAATACCTACGAATAAAATATTTTGGTAAAAAAATATATTTCTAATGTTTTTTCCTTGTCGTTGTAATAGTCACACTCCCGTTTCCTCAAGAGATTCTAAAGTTTAATATTCAAGCTGACAACGATAAGTCCGCTTACAATTAGACGTAAAAATATTTATACAGTAGAACAGTAAATGCTACTAATTGATCTGCAAATACGATTTTGTGTAAATTATTTATTAACCACGAAATTAGATCATAAATGGCAAATTTTAGGTCTATAAATGCCCTGATTAAATCCATGTCAATTTGTTTCCTTTTAAAACAGTGATATTATGTTTGTATACAATTTAAACGATATTAGAAATACCTTTAATTAACGTTCACGTAAAACGTAACATCACGCCTGTAATCCCCGAAGAGGAAGGCAGAGGAGTCTAGTAAACTCCCATGTTTCACCAGTTACGTTTACGTTCTATGGAATTGGTGGTGAGACTATTGGCATACACCGGACACAGATCCAAACTCCGAGTCACTACTAGAAATTCTAAATCAGAAGTATCCAATAGTACTCGACTCAGGATTTGAACCTAGGACCTCCCGATCGGCAGTCGCGCCTGCAACCATACGATTAACGAGGCAGTCACCTTGAATTACTATTAACAAAATAGGAAAACCTACATTACTGCTGCCTAGGGTGACTTGTGTTTGCCATTAAGATGTCTATGATTATTGTGACATCAATAGATTCTAAGTAAAAATAAAAATGAGGCAAAGTTCCACGCTTAGACTGGTACTGACTGGCCGGTAAAAAAAAATTACAAATCTTGCCTAATGTAAATACTGGCATAAAGGAATTCCTTCCTTTGGTCATTAAATGAACATTAAAGAGTTACGAAAGCGACCGAGCGATGTCACACTCATTCGTAATATTGTCATAGCGCACATAAAAATGACCATTACCTTATAATGGCGGCCCAAAATCGAGGCTTGGTATAATACCACTGGAGATGAAACTGTGCCATTGTAAATTAATGAAAAAAAGGCCTTCGCGTAGGAGTCACAGAACAGTTAGTACGTTCAAAAGGAACTAGGTTAAGTAGGTGATGTACTAACAAACATCTTTCGGCTTGTTATGTTCATGTCTATTCAGACGCTAATATGAATTGTATTACTATGAATAGAGTGGTACAAATCATATTCTGGCTGTGTACACATACTTTAGTCGTCTGCGTTTTGTAATTGCGAGTCTAAATCACCGGAAATAAAACTCTAAATTGAAGATACGTAACATCCCGTCTATAATCCCCGAAGGGATAGGCAGAGGAGTGTAGTACACTCCCACGTTTCACCAGTTACGTTTATGTCCCATGAAATAGGTGAT
>DWDT01001433.1:0-15952 GCA_018245595.1 Microceris scylla | reverse complement strand
TGCAGAGTCTTACACATAAATTTATTAGTACAGATAAAATAAATACAGAGGGAATATTATTATTATTGTTTAATTAATTAGGTCATTCATTAAATTAATTTATTGATTATAATTAATAATTATTAATGATGATTGAAGATTAAAGAATTTTTGACGTATAATTTCTTACCTAGGCAAGTGGAAATTTTATACTTTAGTTATAATATAACTAGTTTGTAATGTTTATAAACAATGGCGAAATAACAATAACTAACAGTCTCATAAGTTCTTGTTTAATTGAAAACGCATAATAAATTAGTAGGGTCGGTCTTAACTCTTAGGATCGGTCGGTCTTTTACGTAACTTTTATAATACATACGTTCATGTATAGTCATTATTACTGGACTAACAGAGCACGTATGTTGAAAAGTAATTTGTGGTTAACATTGAGTGAAAGAAGTTCGTTTCTGTTACAAATCTTTAAACAGTCCGTCTTCGTTGAGGGTGTATACATTTTGTTGACGCCCGTGTGAGGCCTCAATTTTACCAAAATAACTATTTTACCGCGCTGGAAGGTAATCAAAAGGCGTGACACTACACGTGCTAGGTGTGAACTGAAGTTAAACACGCTTTGCCGCCCTTCAATATTTTATTTTTAGTCCATCACTGACACACAATTATGAAAACGTCTTGCACTCTCTCTAATGACGCGTCGGACATGAGTAATTACATCTAATGCGTTATTGCTATCAATATGATGTTGATGTTAATGTATAGTATCTGCCCACCCACCGCGAGGGAATCATCATTATTGTTACGGCTTTGAATTTTGCGTCCACGGTGCGTTAAGTTTTTTATGACCACTTGCCTTCCCCATATATGAACCACACACGCATTGCGCACATTTTCAATGTCATTTCATTCAGCAATAATTGTAGCAACCGTTCATACAACTTAACATAGATTGCGGCTGCCTAGTAAATAGTTAGATTAGTGTTAAAAATGTAGCTTTGGTTTTGAATTTTTCTTTAATGAAATTAATTAAATGTCTTGGGATATCACTGCACAGGGCCTGGTCTGATGTTAGAGAGGGACTGTGCTATGGTAACCAAACATCTTATAAACTATACATTTACATATAAGTATTTACTTAAATAGTAACTTTTTTAGAACGAGACACAGTACAAATATTTGTGCTTATAACACAATTATTTTTCCTACATAGGTATCGAAACCACGACCTCTAACGTAGCATTCAGTTTTACTGACCACTAAACCAACGGGTCAGTCGAATTATTTATATATGTCAGTAAAACGTAGATATTCTTACCGCAGTGCAAGCCACACTGCATCTTACTTACCCATTCTGAATACATTTGCATACGAACGACGCGAACCGTTAAGTGATGATGACATGGTAATATTACCATAACTTAACGTTTTAATTATTAAGAATTAAATACACGTTCGGGTTCTACGAACTTTGCATGCAAACAATTATATTGCGACTTCTGACCTCCCAGCCGATAAGACATTTTCGACACTCATAATACTAATCGAGAGTAGGTTTCGAGATAAGCTGCTCATTCTGTGAGATAAATAACACAATTTCAAGTCAAGTCACAAAACAAATAAAATCTTATTATTCTCAACAAATTCGTGATGTCTGGAGAATATCATGTATTTTGTGGGAGTATCCATACACAGAAAAAATTAAAACAGTTAATTATCCGGGTGGTATTTGGCGGAAATCCATTTTTGACAATTAAATTGAAGTTATTTTACAATAATCAGCGACATACAAAGTGTGATGGTGTTGGATGATCTGGATGGTGGACGATCTTCATACAATAATGCATATGTATAATGTAAACTTAAAGACTATATATTTTAAAATGTTATAATATTTCCGATAATATACCGTAATATTCTGACTCTTTCCTATTAATAATACCTATCAGAATTTCCAATAGCTGACGTCTTA
Organism: Microceris scylla; assembly: GCA_018245595.1. NCBI lineage: Eukaryota > Metazoa > Arthropoda > Insecta > Lepidoptera > Hesperiidae > Microceris > Microceris scylla. Next base: position 13,989 of record DWDT01001433.1, on the reverse strand, counting down.
CTCATTTTTATTCCTGGAGCCCTTGAAGTGCCTCAAACGTTTCGGATATAGAAAACAGATATGCCTCGAGTGGCTCAGACAGTGCTGGTATAGAGCGACTAGATGTGGCCTGATCGCTTGGACGTGACATACATGTTAATAGGAGCAATGGTTTAACAAGTATCACTTGAGTACCTAATATATAATTGATTATCAAGTAGTGTTGACATTGAAGTTATATAAACAAACTTGTTATCTTATTAAAGTGTATGAAATATATACAGTTGTAAAACTGATAAAAAATGCTATTTCGTTTACTTCTTCGTACTTACTTCGTAGTAACTTATTTCTAAGCATGAAGCACTTGAATGGCAACTTCCATAGACTCCAGTGGACTGGTTCCTTGCAGAATGCGCGGTGCCCGAGGCGCTCAGGTCCTATCAAAACAAACTATATTGACCCGCTCGTTAACTCACTTACAACCGAATATTCCAGATACACCGATAATCCTATTATTACTTAATACGTGTATATATGTATATTGCACCTATAGCCTAGTGGCTTAAGTTTAGAATTCACCCTCCTCCTCAGAAGAAAATTCTAAGTTTTCCATTTTGTTCTCAACGGAGTATGAAGTCTGGCAACTGCCACTCAGCCAGCCCGACGAACTATGGCCTTCTGTCGACCTTTGTCATTCTGAGAGGAGATCCGTGTACTGCAGTGTAACGACATAAGAGTGACATGTATACTCACTGATATCCCATACATATATAATTGTATACAAAGTGACTTTTGAATTGATATTTTTATGCAAACGTCACGTCGGCAATGAACCAAATCGAGCCCAGTATCTGTATAAACGTACCTATGTAATAAATGACTCTGGGTTTTTCGGTCCCTCGCGTCATGATAAATAAATTACGAGTTTTCCTCTTGTTGAACATTTAATCTTTAAAAGATTATATACTATAAAGATTATATACTTATATATTTCATATAAAAAAAAAAATGGTTTTAATATTGGTGGTAGAAAAACATTTTGACAGTCAGTACATAGAAATGTTTAAGCGATGTATTAATTCAGAGGATGTTTGATTTAATCAACATACGCGATACAACGTATCAAAGCTCCGACGCGATCTGGCAAGCCGGCCACGTACACTCGCGCTTAATATTGAATAACAGCGCGTGTTACGAGAAATTCTAGTAATCCGTAGCGCAGCAGGTAATCATTTTCAGCTGGATAATGACACATTATGTCTTATAATAATACACTTTGTTGCACATGTGTATAAAAAGTTTGTACGTACCTACTCATTACCATCATCAACCCTATTATCGGTCTCTTGGATACTGGCCTCCTCTCGGTACGACACGGGTTAAACGTTCTCATTAAAGAATATTCTACTGCAGGCCAGTATCATTCGGTTATTATGTAGTTTTCGAATACCTACCAAAAAAAAAAATTTTTTTTCCCTTTCTGTACAAATCTTAAAGGTTTGTGCTGGTAAATTGCCTTTTCAAATAGTATGCTTACGTAAGACTATAGTTTTACGATATATAAAGTATACGTAAATAAATATGAAATATTTAGAAATACTTTTTGAAATAATGAATCGATTTGCTGAGTTACAATTTTAGGATTTATTTGCAAAAACAATAGTTTATGAATTCCTCAATACTCGTCATCTCTGGTGTGATATATTATAATTTAAATAAATAATAATAATATAATATAAATGATGTTGCACTGCCGTGTAGGAACTAGCCGTTGGTGCTTCCTTCGCCGAACTCAGTAACATCTATATCATTTTAACGGCCTTCGATAAAAGATGATAAACCTTCACAATTGGTCCACCGCCTCATTGAATCTTTAATACACGAAACAATAACAATCACAAATTGCGCATAACTCATGGCCGCATAAAGCATTTACAGTACAGCCACGCTTGCAAAGTAAATAACTTGTCTAAGCACGACACTGACTGACTTGAGGTTAGCCGAAGATCAAATGGCATCCACAGCGCGTTCGGTTGTTGACCCCGCGAATCCTAGAATAAGCCTAGCTAATATATCGTCGTTAGTCTTCCGCACTTCCTCCATCCTCGCAATAATAATGAGTTACGGGAGCGGGGAACTTGTCAGAAATAAATCGCGCTTGATGTAGCTGCTTAACTTAATTTATTTGTTTTTCACCAACAAAATGATGCGTTTTATGTCCTCTCCTCCGCTCTTTATGACATACTAAAGCTCAATTGACGTCGCACTACCGTGTACGAGCTGGCCCTCGATGCGTCCCTTGACGATGTCGCCACTTTTATCTGTTTTTCCCTTAGAAAAGCCAAGATCTATCTACTTGAACGTTATGAGAAGTTCTACACCAATTTTAATATTTAAAGCACAACGTATTTACAAATATAACTTGTACGAGAAATCGTCCGGAGAATAAACATGTCTCCCTTAACATTCAAGGGACGTGCCGCGCTAAAGGGAGGAGATAATTCGCGCCTTAAGGCTACGGAATGTTTGGGAATCTACTACATTATTGAAATCGAATAATAAGAAGATTTTCGACGTACCATAAGGTTAATGTTATGAAGGTACGCCAGTGGGTGAGGGTCGAAGTGAATTGTATTAAAAGCGTTTATCCAAACATCCAACAGATGCTGCTTTTTTTACCGATACGACTCAACCACATGGCAATTCGTTCATTGATGCGTTTCATTCATACGCTCACGCATTTAGTTCAATTCGTCCGCTACTATCGCGCCCTCCTACGTGCACAGATAACATTTTATTTACGACAGAGATAACAAGACTAAGAATTGGCTAAGTGCATTCTGAAATTAGGTCAGGCGATTTGGAGCTACTTCGCCTGTTGTATATGGGGTCAGATGGTATGATAACAAAATTTATTTATAGCTTAAAAATGAGAGGAATTAATTAAATATTTTTTGTACGTTAAAATGAAAATAACGAAAGTGATCAAACTTATTTTTAAATTTCAGGTGCTGAAATACCTTTGTACCGTTTTTTCAACTGCTATGCAGCCACGCAAATGTGTTGTCAGGGTTAGGGAATTGGGTTGAGATAGTAATAAACCTTTAATAGGTTTCTAATACTATCAATAATAGAAATCTATTAAAAAGTAGTAGTAAGTATTTCTAATACTATCAGTTATATGTAAGTAGTAGTCTAAAAAATATCCCGCACGCTGATTTGCAACTTATATAAATTAAAAATACATTAAAAAAAAAAACAAAATGCAAAAAACAACACTCGAATACATTTGTTGAATGCACGAAAAAAAATAGAGTATGAATGTTTGGGATGCGCGCCATGTGGGCCATTCAGAAGCTCTTTATACTTTATAGAATCGTCCAAATAATAGCTGACAAAATGTTATTGTATCCGAATACCGCTGTACTTTGCCGCGCGCCGATAAAATCCAGCCACTTTTACTGTAACATCTGTTCCAAGCACGTGTCCTCGCATCCTTCCCGAACGATGATTAATTAATTTGATATGTGCTAAACGAAATTTAATTACGTCGAACATTTAAAATATTCCATCCATAAACACGAAAATTAATTATGAAATCACTTAATTGCTCGTCGCCTATCTGATCGTATTAGTGTTATGTAAATTAGTTACATTAGGGTTGGTTTATTTTGAAAAAGTCCCTAGTGCGTGATTGTTTTCTCTTTCCGTGTATAAAGTGATGTTACTTGAAAAAGATACAACAAATTATGAGAAAAAAAATCCATTTCTTTGTGTTATTTGTTGATTAATTTTTTTTTTGCGTAAATCACGTAATAGTTTCGCTTGAAACTGTAACGTACAAATTAAGCTTTTATAAAGTGAGAAAAGACTAAATTTTATCTTTTAGGTGTATCATTATTTTTTGGAGAAATATATTATCATTTAAACTTAAGAAGACGTAGACCAAGTTGTACAAAAAGCGTCACATGAATTTTATCTTTTCCTAGAGCCCTAACAATTCAGCGTGATTACTTCTTAATATTTTTCGCGGGAGTTTCCTCTTGCGCTTGCGATCTCACAATATCTGTTAAACTGGTCGCGTTATTGCGAATTGCCTTTTTTCCTCTCCACTCGTTATTGACCATAAAAGTAATAACTACTCTCCAAAGTTTCACGATAAGGCCGATCGCTAACGAACGACTGTTCGTCGTATTTGCTATTATTATGTCATAAAACTTCAGCGTGTGAGAAACCTATTCTCGGAACAGCTATATTGAGGTATGCTAGCTGCAACCTTAGGTTTGGGCAATTGATTTCTATGATAGTTATTGAGATTTGATTTTCAGTATCATCATCATTAACTTTTTTACTTTTCCAATGTTGGCCACGAGTCATATAGAACGTTAAAATCATACAACAATATTAATGAACACGTGAACTCTATGTATTCAGCTTAACGAGAGTCCGCGGCTTGGAATTAAATTCAGTACTTTATTTCGGCGACAATTTGCTTTGAACACGTGCCGCATCCAACCGCAGAGAAAAAAAAACCTGTTTTAATTGTAATAATGATGATTTTATAAAGCCGACCCCTCGGGAAAGAATAATGACTGCAGTCGTAGTAATCTCGGTATAATGACTAATGTAATTTAATGCACAGGGCGGTGCATTAGTGGGCATCCACATTATCACGCTTATCAACTCGAATGGCTTTGTGATACATGCCAGATGTTGCTTTATTATTTCACCCCTGTGTAAACGGCGTGATGGTACACGCGGAACTCTTTTTTAATCGTTTTGAAAATTTTAACTGATCCTTTGGAAATTGAGAAAACATGCAGATTAGATCTCGATAATTATTGTCATTTAAACGAGTATTGCTGTTGTTCTGTTTGCTATATAATTTAGTACATTACCATTACATTATTTTTTAAATTAACTTCACAAATCAACTTTACATTTTTAATACATAGTAATAGAGTCGCGATATTTTCGATCATTACATGGGAATTCTGTTTTAAAGTTTACTCATGGTCCATTCCCCTATCTTAATCTTCGTATTACTATGATTTGTAATTAGTATAATAACACTTTTTGTACTCATTGATAACATTTATTCGAGTCGGCTGTCGTCATCCGTCATCATAAGCAGTAACTTTTTCATCTGACACGTTTTAAATTAAGTCATCATATCTACTGGGTCAACTGCTGCCATCTTGACAAGAATCGATGACAATAAGTAGAAATTTTTAATTATCTCTACAACTGTGCGAGGTGTTCCGAAAAAAAAATTTAGATCTTGTCGTCTGTAAGAATAATAACTTCCTACTCAGAACCCTCTACCTACCCCATACGGCTTACTATCTCACGTGATGATATACACAATAATAACTATCTCTCGTGATGATATACATACTAATAATATTTCGAAAAGGTTTTTCATTGTACGATCACTACCCGATATATCTACATGCCTACAGTCAATACATACTCGTAGATTTCACTAATAACAATCACAAAATTTTGTTACGCCTCAATTTTCTATAAATCATAGAGATACTGTGCCTTTATATACGAGATGCAAAATGCAGATGCGATTCGGAACAAGAAGACATTAAAAATCCGTGCAACCGTATCGTTTTACAGATCGCCGACATCTGCTTGCAGCTCGACATGTGATCGGACATCTGCTATGATATCCCCACTCCAATGTGCTGTATGCAGTTTAATTAGCCCTATTCACTTATCGTTGCATTCCTATTCCGATCTGTTTAAATTTTCACGCTTCGCTGCGCCCGCGCAGGCACTGTCACATTGCTTGATCGATGTTCACAGCGTTCACTGAATACTGTGTGCTTGCGTTAAAATAATTAAGGTGTAAGAAATATTGTTAGGAACGTATAGATTAAATGTTTGTGTGTGCTATATCTATACCTACTTAATAAAAAAGTGTTTCAATCAACGGGCAATATTCTTTATTAAGTGTTATTATCGTACAAAATCGTTCGAAAATGAGTGTTCGTAAATAAATACATACAAAAACGTAACTTCAGGCCTGTAATCCCCAAAGGGTTAGACAGAGGATTGTAATAACTTCCCACGGAATAGGTGGTGAGCCTATTGCCATACACCGGGCACACATCCAAACTCACAGTCACTACTAGAAATTTCTACTAGAAAATCCAAGTTAGAAAAATCCAATAGTGCCTGATCCAGAATTCGAACCCAGGACGTCTCGATCACCAGTCGCGTTTTGCAACCGCTCGACCAACGACGCATACATAATGTACAGTTCCCTTTAACTAATGATATATCGATAAATCGGTAGATGATATAATTTAGTTCGTCTTATCATAATATATTGAATTTTATCATCATCACAATGGCGAGAACAAAGACGCGGTTTGTGTGAAGAACAATGTACATATGTGCCTTTATTGTTTGTTGTAGCGTAAAACTCAAATTTGCTCCAGCGTCGTCGAGATCGTTAAAATGAACGGAAAGTCACAATTTTCCCTATCCGATACATACATGACCCGTATTATATAACTTTACCGGGTTAGAACTCGCGGCGTCGTAAATCAGACGATATATTCTTGCGCAGCTTCACAATTCAATTTGAGAACATTTTTCAATCGTTCATCATTGGTCGCAATAGTACGATATTATTGGTCTTTTCGATATCATAAACAGTTTCTATTCAGATCCAATTTACTATTATCGTACTAAAATGACACGAAATCTGTGAGAAATAGAGCTTAAAATTATGATTGTAATGGAAAAATTAAATCGAACCCGCAGCCCTTTTCACTCCAAGTAGGGTCCGCTACTTGAACATTTGATTGTTACTGACTGCGTGCCGTAGGACCCGACCGCCAAGATAATAAAAAAGCCCATAAATTAATCTTTGTTTTCATTCAAGTTGCTCTTTAAACAGCCCATTGGTTTTCGAATAGCTTTTAACTTTGTGCTTTCTTTTCTAAATTGATTTCTTGTTTGTTTCAGGTAAGTACCTTCTTGGGAACGCAAATGCTACAACGCTTTTCGATCAATCAAATCCAAAAAAAATCGGTATTTTTTGTAGGTTGATAGGTAACTAGGTAATTTGGTAAGTACGATGCGATACGAAGAATTTGTTATATCCAAGGATTGATGGGTATTTGAAATTGGATCAAATATGTTACCCTTCAGCCCCGGGCGGGTTACAAATTACCTGTAACTTTCAGAAATCCTTACCTGGCATCCCGACATGAACGCTTGTATATAGTCAGATTCCAAACCAAAACTTGAAACAGAACTAAAGTTTTCCACTTGCATTATAAGAGGCCGAATAAAGTTGGCGATGCCTGCTCTCTTTATAGAATAAAGTTGGAGGAGATAACGAATTCGTCGGGTTTAATTAAGGTCTATCTACTGACCCTTCATTTGTGCCGATGGGGCTCGGCGACGTTATTGCGACACAAATTGCTCTCGGCCGCGCCATCGCTCGTTGCAAAAGTAAAAGGCTTCTTAAATGATTGTTCATTCTCTATTGTGGGATCGTATCCTTTTGTATTCTCTATTAATTTCGACCTACATATTATGAATTTTGCTTATTATTTCTTTATATGTGTATATGCTCATATGTATAAAATATAGTAATTTTTTAAAGTTATGTTTTTTTCGAAACTGGTAGGAAAGTATAAAGATGTATTTGTCACTCGGTACTGTCTACCCCGTAAAAGATCTAATGACCTAATGATGATGTGACACGACACCTCAAAAGAAGACCTAATCAGAAATACCTTTAGTACACGAACTTGTATTATGAATAATCAATTAAGAAAAACCAGAACGATGTTACGTTCAGAACAAGTTCACCAGAACCGTAACCGTGTGTGGAAATCTTCAATCTCTGTCTACACCGACGGGAAATAAGCGTGAAAATATTTATGTAGTCATTGCGAAACGCGAAATAATCACGTTGTGCAGAACGTAGAGGCAACCGTGTGAAAAACACATACGGCAACGACCTCATTCAACAAGGCCGATCGTAACAAAGCGTTGATGGTTTGGCCATCCGAAAACACATCGCACATTATTACGGCTTACTGGATATTTATAGAAAAACATACTTACCTGACGATTAGTAAAAACTTCAGAGGCTGTATGGATTTCAAAATAACGTCATTACTTATAAGTAGGTTGATTTTAATGAATATTTCGAATCATTATTAATATTAATTATGTTTCTCTCTGCCTACCCAGTAAGGATCTATCGTGGAGATATTATCATCTTTATTATTATCATATCAACAGCACGCAAAGTCCCCTAAGGTTAGGCAGAGAGCATCAGAAAGCACTAGAAGTATGCGAAATACGCGTGGATGTATGAAGAGTATGACAACTTACCGAGTGTAAAACAGACTCGGTTAGGTTGTTAAGGGTATATTCGGCACGAAGTGGATCTGTGCATAGGTCTTACATATCAGAATGTGAATTAGGATTACTTTTTTTTTCAAATTAAATAGTAAGTGAGCCGCGATTAGACACAGTCATTCAACAGGTACAAAATAAAACCTTTTTCTTACCTTTCATTTACATTTCGATACGCTATGCTAACTAGTGCGTACGTCCGTACTTTTAATTTGCTTAACGATGTCTACGTAATTTAATTAACCTATTATTCCAAACGGTTAACTATATGAGTGTTATAAATAATTAATATTTAATTACACAAATTTATTAACATCAATCTGTATATTTAAGTATAGAGAAGACATTGCAGTCGGCTGGTTATTTTTTTATATTGAACCGACAGTTGGGTCTTTTTGTTTAGAAGACACATGTAGGAACTTCCACCATTACTTATTAAAGTCCACTGCTGGACATAGACGCTCCTTATGACCCCGCTATTCCTCCGTGAAAGTTCAAATTTTTACATCAAATCAATTTGTGACAACCCTAACTTAAAGCTGTTGTTAAAATGAAAAAGTCTAAATCATTCAAATAGGGACGCAGCAGTGAATCAATTCATTGCTTGTTGTTTGAATTACAAGACGTCAGTCCGAACAGTCTGACGGGCGAACCTTTCTCTTTTTATCGTAAACTGGTCTGAGGAATAACGATTGTACAGTGTAAATAATATCGTAGGTTTATCTGTGTCCAGATCGAAGCTGGTCACGAAGGTCGGCGCTGAGATGGGGAGCGCGTTTTTCTACCTGTATGCATAAAGTACCAAGCGAATAATCCTTTATTCGATGTGACGTTTCATTATTTACTTTTAATATCATATTGATAATTATTATTATTCTTTGTGTTGGTTAAGGTTATTGGTTGTTTTGTGTTTGTTGCTTTGATGTCGTAGTTTTATTAATTTTTTCATTCCCTAAAATTTGTTATACTTATATTGTTAATACCAAGTAAAATATGTGAAATTATAATACATGTGTAATGATATATAAATACAAGTAACAATAAATATTAGAATGTAGAGTTTTAGATATTATTGACCAAAACAACAAATAAAATTGATCTGCAATATACATATGTACTTCCGACAGTTCCAGTGTTTTCTAATGGAAGCGTAATATAAAAACGATTTGTGTTTTAGAAATATATAATATGCAAATAATGTACGTTACCTAAATAAAATAAAATTGATTACGACTCTCATATTATTAGAGGGTAGGTAGAGACATCAATTATCCGCCTAAATGCCGCCAACGTTTATATTAAATTTACAAGAGCGTTAGACATCGCGACAACTTCCTGCGCGGGGGCCCTTTGCCAAATAATTAATGACTCCATCCTGACCGCCACGCGCCCGGCCAGTCATCGCTCGATAATTATTATTCTTCTCACTCATCCCCACTACTGCTGACTTTTGCCAATTTTTATCTAAAAGATTTTTAATTTTCCCAGAACAATAATTGTGTTGCCGTTAATTAATTACTATTTTGTTACGAGAAAATAATTTGATAGTTCGTAACACCGCTGTGTGAAAATAAAATATGAAAATGATTTAATTAAAATTTCAGCTTTTAATTTCTTTGTTTCAATTTTAAAATATCATTTACTTTAATATTCTGTTCTCTACTCTCGTAAAGAAGGTATTCTAATGAAGCTCTAATAGAAATAGATATAAATGAGCTGTAAACGATATTCAACATTCTTAGCTCATTATTATTAGTAAAGAGTTATGTCACACCGGGTGCCCGTTCCCTTCCCGGTAAGGAACATGTCGGGATGACGTAACAATAACATGTACTTTACTGTATGAAACAAAACAATGTATGAAAGCTCCACTAGAGATAAGTTAAATTGTGCTGTAACCGATATTCGGCGGAAAGTGCTGTGACGTAAGTGTGCCAGCGCTAGAGGCCCTTTGTCTACTGCCGTGACTTCCGGACACTGGAGCGCGCCGTCCGGGATGTGTTGACCCGCGGCGTCACTCTCCTTCCGGCGAAAAATATTTTGCTGTTTTCTTTTTGGAAAGATTTCTGGCCGCGTTTATTGTAAGAAAAAAAATTATTTTCACTATATAAAACATTTCTAACTTAATCATAAATTTTTACTGAGCTCTCAGAATGTAACACATTATTGTATAACGTAACCAAATAATCATACCTGGAAAATGTATAAATTGTTACATTAGCAATGCCTCAAAAGGCGAACCACTAAAAGAAGGTTTAATCAGCTAATATTATCCCTTAGTGGAAAGACCAGTTATTTATATTGTTTCTATATGTACGCCTACCTCAACCGATGGTACAACATTTTTCTGGACTCCGAAAAGGATTGACAATTGACATATCCTGGATAAATCGATATACTCGTTTCTATGTATGTGTCAATAGAACAACTTACTAATTTTGTATTTCAACATTTTTGTGCTTCAATTCTTCTTCTGTTTTAACTTATTCAATTCTTCATTGTCGTAAAAATTATCGTTGTCTCTTAAATTATACAGTTCATTGCGGAAGTGAATCAAGTGTAATTAAATTGTATTTCCTTAATGTACCGTAGATCGTACGCCAATAACCTTTCGTCTGATGAAACTTTAACCACAACTGAGTCTTTAGCGAGGAAACTATAAATTCTATTTTCGTGTAGGTACAGCAATTGTTTTTTTTTAATTTTTATTAATGTTTTTATATTATTATTTTTTTTTTCAATGTATAATCAAAAAAAACCTAACATCACGTTTGTGACTAAGAGGTAGACAGAGAGGCATTGAATGTAGGTATCATATTTTGAAAATCAATATTATCAATTGTAACTATTATAATCACAAATATTTAATAAAATCATTGACCCTTGACCTTTAGTCTCGTTAGCTTATATCTTAATCTCACGCTACTTCGTCATTAAACTTGCGATCCAAAGCGACACGACTTTAGCATTTGCGATGGACGGAAAGAGCATTTATTAAATCCGCCATTAAAGCTAAAAGCGTTCGTCCTTAATAAGTGACAACGGGTCCATTCCACGGTTTTCAACTAAAGATTCGTTCAAGATCAATCGACAAGTACCTGCTAGCACAAGTTCGGAAAAATTACTGAACGTATAAAAATTGCAAAATGAAAAGTAAAGTATTGATAACTTTTATTTTAAATGAGCTGAAGATCGAGCTCAGCGGCGTGCCATTGGAGAGGCCTATGTCCAGCAGTGGACGGGAGTAGGCTGATGATGATGGTGATGATGATGTTTTAAATGAACTCGTAAATGATAGTCTACAATTCTTCAAAAGGTATATCTATATTAATGAGTATACTTATATGCTTAGTAATGTATTATATTTTAAAATGTATACCTATCTAAATGAAACAACAGTAGTCGCTCTACAACTAAATAAGACAAATATTCATACGTCAATTTAAACAACAAAGCTTATATTTATGGCTTTAAAAAAGATATTTTTAAGTCATGATACCACAACGATCATAAATTTACTTAAACATTTCGAATTACCTTTTGTGACACATTTATATCTAAGCAGTCGGCAGTCGTCCGTGGCAATTGTAAGTGACATCCCCATTCATACTCGTATTTTCTCCAAAATATTCGTAACTTGCCTATAACAAACGCTCCTTAAAATTTCCAATGACCTCTTTCGATTGTCCAATGGAGAGGAGAAGTACAAAGTCGTTCATAGGCATTAATTGAAAAGGATTTCGCAATTAGGACTCTCCGTCGAATAAACGAGAGGTCCTCAGCGATTATATTATAAAACTCGTCTCTTCCGTTATCTCATTTTAGGGACTGAACAATTTGCCCTTTGTTGCCGTGTCTGTCGTTCTCGTTATTGTTCGAAATATTTTTAATATATCCCACGAAACAACTTATTTTTTATCACGAGCTCTTTGGGAGTATTTTGAAAATATTTTAGAAAAAAAAAACTAATTGTAACTGTGTATTTCACCGACTCTTCACCAACATTTCACCAACTTTAGTATAATGCATTTGTTGTAATATAACTAATTGTTATTATTTTTATTAATTCTATATATTTGTGTTATATTAAAAGATGCGTTTAGAAGGAATATTAGTACTTCAGAACGCTCTTAATTATGATAACATTCTATACGAGTTCTTAGAACGCGTCGCGATCCTGTAAGACGAAAATAATACCATAACATTATTCAATGCGGCTTCGCTGACATCCTCTATTGCTGTTATAAGTTATTTATTTTATTTAGATAAATCTCTTTTACAAAAAGCGTGCTTATGACAGTACAATGGTTTTCGTATTTTCAGAACTATTGAAAATCTGTATTGATGGTGATGACTGATGATAATAAGTAATAAATATGCGGGAATCGTTGACAAATCTTTACCGAGAACCGTGCAAGGGGATATGAAATTAAACATTAAGTTATTTATGCTTACAGAATAAACATTCGTCAGTGTTTACATGTACAGTCGTGGCGAACGTGACTCCTGCTTACGGTAAACGTTGTTTGTATTGTAATTTCAGCAGGTGGACTTTCTAAACACGTTTCGGGGCCACCTTGAGTAATTTAATAAGAAATCAGTCTAACTTTGTATATCAAAACTTTTTTCCACTTTCTCTTTACCTTTGTTCTTGTTGTCAACCAAAATGAACCCTCGATCGAATTTTAATGGACTTTGTTCGTATCCCTGATAATACATTTTGTTACGTTATTTAAATAATTTAATAATATTTTCGGTTGTTTACACAATTTAAAACAAAAGAGGCCTCTACTGTTTGTGTTATATTTTAAATTTAAATAAACATACATATGTAGATCTAACCTCAGTACTGTCTACCCTTTAAGGTACCTGGCGTAGCGATACAATAATCATAGAAATAACTGACAAATCAACCTTTTGGATCATGGGTACATAATATATCACAAGATACATGTTTCAAAACATTGTTATGAAACAATTTCAGTATGATATTCTCTTACTAGACATGAGTTAACAATTGCAACTTTACGCAAGCAACTGTAAAGGTTACTTGGTACTGGAGTTTCTATTAATTTCTGATGTATACTTCCATTGTTAAAACCAGTCCTGCAGTTCTGTCAGTATAAGGGTGATGATGCACTTATTGTATAAGCTTTTTTCATCACATATTTTTAAAAAATGTGTCTAGATTTAAATTTAGAAATTTGAATAAGCGTTGTATTTATTACGTCTCGAAATATAATTTACTTTTTTTATTACTTTAATCTTTATTTTTCGTACATATAATATTAAGGCACTTAAGTTCCCTTTCAGTCTATTTTCAGACAAAGCACTCAGCAACGAAGGTAATCGGTCCATGAAAAACTGTAGTGTTGGTTTTCGAAACATTCATACGCAAACATTATAGAGGGATAGTTTCTGAACGTGACTATGACTGAACGCGAAATGCTCTCTGTTTACCCCATAAAAGTTCCGGCGTGACGTTATAATAAAATTAAAAGAAGATACTTTGATCCGTACACTGTTGAACATATTATGTAACATTTTTCTCTAAAGAGCCATTCGAATTTAAAAAATATATTTGTAATTTTCAAAGTTCGGGGAAGTAAGACT
>DWDT01001432.1:0-15967 GCA_018245595.1 Microceris scylla | reverse complement strand
GTTATTAAAATCATTGAAGAAGCTTCCGAAGAACCTGTTACATTACCATGAGTACAATATCATTTACGACGTCTGCTAGCATCTAATACTGCGTAACAATGTATACAAATGTATCCAATTCTAAATTAAATTCCTATTCATAACATTAATTTAAATCAAGGTTACTGTTATAGTGTTCCTAATTTTTTCGTATTTATTTAATTTTGTACAAACAATTTATATGGAAATAGAACTAATCTACATGAAGACACAAAATTAATATTGAAAGCCTCTGAACTATATTCACATGTCTACCCCTCGCACACGAATATGACAGGTGACGTCACGGACGCACTCAAGTGTTATAGCACCCTTCCCACACGGACTTACTACTTCGGCACTCGACCGACTGTCGGTATATAAACTTGAGGTTCTCTTTCCGCATCACATTACGAAGTTGTCACAGCGAGCGATACCATGAAGACTCAAACGACTGTTCTTTTCACCGTCTTTGTCGGTCTGCTGGTCGTAATCAGTACCCAAGGATTTGGGCAGTTCTACTGCGGACGGAGGCTGGCGTCGGCTTTGGCAATAGTTTGCGATTACGAGCTTATGAAGCGGTCGGCGTCCGGTTTCGATCCGGTGGCGGAGTACGGGTTGCCCTGGATCCCGCCGCGCGTCGCCAGGAGCATGGGCCGGCGCAAGAGGCAAGTGGCGTCCGAGTGCTGCGACAAGCCATGCTCCGTGCACGAGCTGCAGGCCTACTGCGCTGAGTAACCCTTACACCCTTAGTTGTGTTCCTGTGTAGTTTTATATTGTGAGAATTACGTGTAAATTTGAAGAAGAAGAGACATGGACATTTGGAGCAGAATCTACTTTGGTGCTATAAATAATATATACATAGAACTGTATAAAAGAATGTATCTTTTCAAGGCGTAAGCTAACAAACAATTAGTATAAAAATTAATTTATAATTGTACTTATAAAGATATTTGCCCATAATCGCTGAGCTGGGCAGGCGGGTTGATAAGTGGTTGATGAGAAGAGCTAAAGATCGAGCTCAGTGTGATCGGCTGATAGTGTGTGTGTGTGTGTGTGTAGTTATAAGGTGAAAATAACTAAATTGAACGTTAAAACGTTTGAGTTGTAATTTTATTTTACTAATAAATTACTCCAATTTATAGTAGACTCATATTTTTTTTTGTGCTGGACTTACCATGGATTCATTCACAGACAAACATACGAATATACACAAATATATAATTTTTTCCTGATCTGGCCTGATCCTGACCAAACCCGATTCTAGAAAACACTACAAGTCAAAACGCATAGTAATTTTGAACACAATATACTTATCATCATATATATTATTTCTACAAGGTTAATTGTGTGGGCGACTTGGGGAGATCGCTCGCAGGGACTTGTAGGCTTTGTAGCACGATCGACGCGCGACCATCAGTTTCATTTTTTTACATATTAACTAGTTAGCGCGCTTGCAGTCGCTCGACCAACGCGACAGTTAAAACATCGAGTAATTAGTGTTATAAAATTATAAATACCCCGTCTGTAATACTGCTCACAGGAAAAAATGTGTATCAGATAACCTGTCCGGTATTGAATAACCAATATGTAACATAAATAAAAGTAGGACATATAAAATCGCAGTAGAAAGTTATTATATAAAAAATAGAGTCTTATTATCTATTATAAGATTACTATTTTTACTGGTTATTATACTATCTTCATTGTAAAGTCTATCGAAAATCCTGTGTACATCGAGTATGTCAAGTCTTAAATAAACTTAGTGAATCTGTTATAAATTTATGAGCGTCGCGAATTACTAAGTGCGCAAATTTAGATATGGTTGTATATAATTGTTTTAACACTACAACAACCGTACCGAAATTAATTGGTTTAAATGTTAGTGACAAAGTAATGTCATTAATATGAATGATTAAATAGAGATGAGAGTTAAGTACATACAAATAAGAATCTAACATGCACATACATGAACTACGTTGAGCAGTCGATCTCAGTAGTTATCGTTAGGTAGCAATTGTTAAACCGTGTCGAACGCTTTAAAAAAATCCGACAGACTGATTGGCCACTAGTCCGTGTCTCAGCCAGTCTGTGCTAGAGCAGCGTGGTAGACCACGTTGCAAGCCTTTGGCAGCTGCATGGCAGATTCTTAATCAACAGTGAGAATGAAAAGAGACAATGTTAGTTTTGTGACAGGGTTACTTAACATTTGTCACTGTAGAAGTTGAATCACATACATGTTGGAATGCTTTATCAAAATAATATCTACACACTGAATAATAATATCTAATATTAAACAAGTCGGCAACGTTATGAGATTTTAATGTACGAGATAAATTCAAACCTTCACATATTAATGTATATGAAATTTGTTTATCTGCCGTAATAGTATCCCTTATCACCGACTGCAACGCATACAAATGCTTACGTACAGGCATCTGAAAATGCTACGGTGCTACGCGCTACGGGAGGCGTAGCAATGAGGACGTGATCTATGTATATATTAATTTGCAACTTATGTTAAGATTAGCTTTGATATTATAATACATTATATTTCTCGAGTTATAATAATAATATTTTTTATCTTCACGATGTTCGCTTTATAAATGTCGCATTAGGGTATAGGGTATCTACAGATTTTTCCTGACAACAAAAAAAGGTTGTTTGTGGGGTAGCCAGAGAGCACCAAGTGCTATATACATATGTCAATCCTAACAGATCTGAAGTGCTTCTGGTAGATTTATCGCTCTTCATAAATGCAGGCCGATTTAGGAGACTTCTGACTTTTCAATACTTTCGTATCTGATATATTTGATTAAATTCATTACCTTATAAGACACAGCATACCAATTCCATTCAGTTGGCTAAATGTAGGTACGTAACCCGCTGAGATACATTGATGATCATATTGTGTATCTCTAACGTAACAAAACTGAACATTGTAAGTACAACACATTTCCGCGAAAGCCCGTCCACTCACTGTCGAATTCCGTTCAGTTCCGGCGTGGAAATGCCCAATCAAACGTGTTCGTATGTGACCTACATACGTATTGATATTTGTACAATGTGCAAATGATTTTAAATTGCATTCCTGTATTTACTAATGATGGTAATTAATGTACGTTTCTTTTATAAGAGCTCCATACGAGTTTCAATTGTTAATTCAGATCTTGTTGTATCTTTGGACTTTCTGAATCAATTTAATTTTGAATTTGATAATCTAGCATTAAAATATCATATAACTTTATTTCTAAATCTAACCCAGCAAACCCGCAAACTTCTAACTGACTTCACGGATTACACAGCGAAGTTCAAAATGTTTGATGTATAGAGTATAATTATATATGTTTATATATATACATTGAAAATTAACATAAGCTAAATACATACATACATATCCTCACGCCAGTCCCTTACGGGGTAGGCGGAGAGTAAGGAGTACCAAATCCTTACAAACCTGCCGTGTTTTTTTCACATTCATCAATCTCTTCATACATGCAGGCCGGTTTCGGAGACTTCTAACTACCTCATCCGTCAGAACACGACCTATTTCATCGAAATAGGTGATCTTTGGCCTCCCTCGGCACCTACGCCATCAATATTCGCATTGTATATCTGCTTCGTCATTCTTTCTTCAGGCATTCTTTCAACACGTTCCAACCATCGGCGCATGTCCTCTCTCATTTTTACCCCGATACTTTATTTCATATTAAGCATCTTCCTTACATCAGAATTACGAACGCGGTCGGCAAATGTCAGGACGTATATGCGACGCAGTCACCTCATCTCGACCCCGTAACATAAGCTAAATGCCGTAGACTTATATTCAGTTGCCTACCCTTGCACCTGAATGTGACAAGTGACGTCACGGACTTCGCCACTTCGACAGCTTCAGTACTCAATCGTCTGTCAATATATAAATTTGAGATTCTCTCTCCCCACCATATTACAAAGTTGTCCCAGCGAGCGATAACATGAAGATTCAAGCAGCAGTTCTTATCGCCGTCGGCGGTCAGCTGGTCGTAATCAGTACCCAAGAACTGGGGCAGGTGTACTGCAGAAGGAGGCTGGCGACGTATTTGGTCATAGTCTGCGAGTAAAAGAGGTCGGCGACCACAATTGCCCCGGTGGAGGAGTACGGGCTGCCTTGGATCCTGCCGCGCACTGCCAGGAGAATGGGCCGCGGCAAGAGTGTTGCGACAGGCCGTGCTCCGTGCCCGAGCTGCAGGCCTACTGCACGCAGTGACCCTTACTCTACATACAGTTTTGTTTCCTAGATGGTTTTATATTGTGAAAGAAATATTTGCTTTTAATATTTTGTAGGTATACACGTATATAGAGAAAAGTTCTGGCTATATATAAAAAAAGATACGTCATTTTCATAATGTTTAGGTAATGTACTTCCTGTATCAGTAACCTAGAGATAGAATTTTTAAAGAACGTGGAAACGACCAAGCAACGATCATTTGTGAAGAAAGACGTTATCGAAATTCAAGAACCTGTACTACATCTATACTCTCTTTTTGCGAAATCATTATATGGATCAAGTTCAATAAATTATCCACCTACTTGTTTTTATACTACTATAAAAGAGCTGTGTTATTAGAAGTAAATTTGTTTTACTAAGGCTATTTTCTCAACTATTTTTTTAAATGTTATCGTTGAACCCCTGAACTATGAAAATAAATTATTTCAATGCTGCTATATTCGTTATTAAGACCTTTCATCGTTTATCTGTTCGTGTCTAGCCTTGAAAACGAGAAGGGCCAAGGTCGTATTCTCTAGGTCATCGTTTTACATGAGCGACGTCATTGTCATATGTTTTGCATGCAATTAAGTCTCACAGACTCTACATTTTATGAAGACGCCCATTTGCGATCCCATCTGGCAACTATGAAGTACCTGTTACAAGGAAATCGACGCACACGTGGTTAAAAATATAAAGATTTAAAGACAACACCCGTAAAGTATATTTCTTTAACTTTTCCTGTAAGATGTATTTTGTATTGTATTTGTGTAGTATGCGTGTGTATAGTATGTGTACTTTGGGTACTATGTGTGTATATTGTATTTGTAGGTTGTATTGTAGGTCTAATATCATGTCATAACCATTTATATTATATTTATATTCATAAATATAATGTGTACATATGTTATAATTGTACAATTTTGATGAAGGTCTTCGAAACCGATGTGCGTATATGAAGGGAGACATGTACACGTATGTACCTACATAGAAAAAGCTCATTAGGTCTTTAAGGATAGAGGTATAACCACATTTAATCCTCTCTTCCTAACCTGGCGTGGTCATATAATATTATAATAATACAATAAATTCCGTTTTGCATCATGACATTATTGTATACAATATCTGACCAGAACAATATTGACCAATAAAATGTAGAGCAAGAAAACCGATATGGATGTGTGACGTCACACGAGTGCAAATTGGAGAGCGTATCTACGAGAGGCAGCTGTCTCGCTGTCGAATCTAGTTCATATCCGGCGTGGAAGTGTCCAATCACAAGTACACTCGCATCCCTACCTACAATTTGTCCCTTTTATCGGTTGAATATCCCGTATAAAATCAAGATTTGAAAGGTATGTGATGTGTAAAAGTCAAATAAATAGCATAATTTAATAAGCGACAATGAAAAGCAATTGCTTTTCATTGTCGCTTATTAAATTGGAATTCCTACAATGTATTGAATGTAGCTACAATGTACCTTAGTAATCACGAGTGAAAGACAACAGTGCTTCCATCCAGACGATAGTGTCGCTAACTAGGCGTCCAAGCTGCCATTAGTTGAGCAACAATATTGTGCCACATTACAGGACGTTCAGATGTATAGTTTGATATAAACCAAGAAATATATTCACATCTACATTGATAGGTACAGTAACATCTATAACATTAAAAGTTACGAAAATTTAATATAAAAATGTGTATTGCGTTTATACAAGTTTACAAAGTACAAAAAAATTTAAAACATATGGGAGATTTTAATATTCCACATAATTCATATCAGAATCGCCAGGAAACATTATTTTAAAATATATGCACAGTTTGGATATTATGAGTTATTTTTAGTTGCTCGTTATCCTTTTCCCAACGACACTTTAATCTGGGAATGGCTGTGATTGTCAAAGGATAACGCTCCTTATTCGCTCGATTTAACGATCTTATTAAATTGCCCCTTCAGTACCGATGCTTGGCAGTTGAATTTTTTTTCCTACCTGAATGGTAAAAGTATGCAAAATAGGTTATAATCGAGTGATCGCGCTAGCGATAGGGTCGGCTCATAATTATTTTTATTGTTCATATCACATATCCCCACACCTCGTCACTTACGGCGTGAGCATGGAGCACCGAGGGACAAATATCTTTACTATTACACGTAAGCGTAATATTACGCTTGTAATCCCCGTAGGAATAGGCACGTCTCAAAATGAAATAAGTGTTGTGCCTATTGCCATATATCTTCATCATTAAACCTAAACTTCGAGCTACTTTTAGAAATGTTGTACTGTAAAATGTAAGTTAGTAAAATCTAATAGTTCCCGGCTCAAGTTTCGAATCCAAAACCTCTCGACCAGCAGTTATGCTTGCGATCACCCTGACAATACAGACAATCAATATTTTATTAACTAAATATTTAACTAATAATGACTCCATTTAAAAATCCAATTAACAATGTACAAACGTAATAACTAATAACTAACGAAAGCCTAGTAAAATTCTATAAAGACTTGGTATTACAGAATGTACGGGGCACAATAAATTTTACATGATGAGTAAATTTGATATAATAAGAAGTTCAAATTCAAAATGTATCACAATTTATTCGTCACAGATAATTTCAGATACTTTTTAGTCGATCTTATATTTATATTATATTATACAGCACAGTACGCAATTAGTTCATCAATTTTGAAGGGCTTGAAGCAACATTCGGAGACCGTCTGCCGCTTGCTGCCTGGTCATACTCCTAGCGTGGCGCAACGGAATCCGAGGGAACTCGTGATTTTCCACCATATGCGATACATATACATATAGATACCAGTTCCAGATCTCTTCGCGAGTCCATTTTCGCATATCATCGCCAGAGCGGACGACAATCTCCTACCTCAGTAGAACTGCTCTTGATCTTGGCTACTGATCACCGCGAGCAGAGTGAAGAGGGTGGCGAGTGAAACGAGTGTTTAGATCTTCATGTTGTTGCTTGCTGTCATGCATGAGCATGTACGGGTAGGGATTGTTTATTGCCGTGTGGGTAGTGGCGCTGTGAGTACTGATTGGACGGGGCCGCGATGTCACTTGACAGAACAGGTAAGCAGGTGACGCGACAGCACGTGGGAAGCCGACGGTAATCTGTTCATTGATGTGGCATCAGTTTGTTTTCGAATTTCAAATATTTGAATTCTTTAGACAACAGCCTTTCGAATACTTCTCGAGTTAATACTAGTATTATTATTCATTATGTATACTAGTATATTGTATATCTACTGTATGATATACTCTCGATATGTATATTGACATATATGTACGATATGTACATTCTCGCCACCTACGTTGTGGAATTATTTGCTATATCATAAACTATATAATTATGTACTTATTTACGGATCTTTGGCAAACAATAAATAAGCTTGACATATATATAAAAGGGTGTAAAATTCGATTGATTAATCAACTGTTTGCACTAAAGTTAAATACAAACAAGTTTCCACTGAAGTGGAAAAAAAACTGAATCAACGTATACATATGTACATACACACATACACTCACAGTACTACATTTAAGGCGCGGAATCGTTTGGATTCCGAGAAAATGGACAAATATTTCACACATATAATTGAATGCTTTTCGCGAATTCGCGGGTCCGTTTTCTGTATCTATGCCTTTATCAGGAGTAGATTAATACGTTAGTAACTGGTTGGGTTATTATTGCTTTTCAAATCTCTTTCTAAAAAAAAGTTTCATACTCGTAAAGTAATTTAACCATGTATATTACTAATGAACTGTTTGATGATTTTCTTATCTACACCTTTCTTTTAGGACTTTTCAATGTTCATTGGAAGCCTTCATCTCTTAGTGTGTCGATCTATTAAATCGGAAGATAACAAAACAAAGACGGCGACAGTGTTTAATAAGCTGAAGAAAATAGACGTTATCAATAAATCAATTTAATACATTTACTGTCCCAAAACAGATGCTGTTGATAGATAGATTTAATGGAACGGCCGAAGACGCTATTTACTGAAACGCTGTGTTTAATTGTATGCGTCCGACACGCCAATTAGATAAACTGACGGCCGATGATAACGTGGCTGGAGCTCGGATGCACTAACGTCGAACGCAGTGATGACGTAATTATAGAAAATAGAAAATATTTATTTCCTCAAATACCTACTGTGCCACGTACAGACATCAAATAACTATATATTTAAAACTAAAAACACACAAAAAAACTGAGTGCCAACTTGAGATCTGCGTGTTGTTTATATTTGTACTTACGATGTATTTAATAGTCAAATGGTTGAAATTGTTATATCATCATCATCAACATACTCCCATCTACCGCTGGACACAAGAGTAGGTCTTCAATAGCACGCCACTGTGCTCGGTCTTCAGCTCATCGTACGCAACCGCTGCCAGCCACTGCGAATATTGTTATTCCACCTAGTATACGAGTATGTTGTGTATGAGATTAAATATTACCTGAAAAGTTCAACTCCCAACAATCCTTACGAGCCTTCAACAGTCGTTACGAGCAGATGACTAACAAATTACCAACAACCGGTCCCACCTCCGAAGGTTCGACACGAGCGGCGCCACCGGAAGTAGTTGCCCCATTAGCGAAACCCCAATTAATTTGCCCTGCTTGTTTTAGAGCAATCCGCCTAATGTTGACTGAGATGAATTAATTTGTTCGTTTGGCGTCTACATATTATGTTTGTTACGAATCATGTATTCATGTATACCGGAGACACATATGAGATGTAAAACGTTTAAAATTACACTTTATTTCTATTATCATCATCATCACATTTATTGACATAAATATAATAGAAAATCCACCATTGTTAAATGGATGAAACCAACTAGTAAAATTTAATTGTGTAATATAATATATGGAAATATTTGTATGTTATTTACACATTATGATATTGCAACTTTTCACTTGTTAAGCATGTAATGGGGATGACACGATTGCCATATCCTGACTGCCGTTTTGTTACTGGGAATTTTTATCCCCATTATATTAATTCTTACTACAGATTAAAAATAATTTGATTTATAACTGCAATACTTGACAAATACTAATCAGTTTAAAGCGATCAAGAAAGATTGCATAGTTCCTTTCATATTATTAAATAAGGTAAGCTCAGAATACTATCAGCAGTGGCATTGTTCACGATAAAATCTCAGCGGCGGCGTCCGGAGCTGTCGCGCTGACAGTCAGTCACACAACACATACACACAACTGCACAGCCGTGCGACACAGTTTAGTCTTCTTTGGTCGCCTTTGTTCCGAGAATAGAATATGTGAGTGCACATACATAGATAGTATCAACAACGAGGACGGTCACTGTAACACACGGAACATTAAACGGTATTTATCAATGTGTTAAATAACACATTAAAATAATGCTCCTATCGTGCTGCAGTTCCTTCTTCTTGTTCTTAAAGTCCGACTAGCGGAAGGAAGTCCGACTCCGACTAGCGAAGGTTGACTGTCAATTCCGCAAACTGCCTTCGATCTTTCGCAAGGTGAAATAGTTGAGCTGCTTTCGCAATTTTGCAGTTCTTAAAAGCAAAGATTCCTTGTTTCATGTACATGATACATATTCTGGTAAACGATCTTGTCACAATTCGTTCTTGTCTCACTTTGTAATGCCATCAAGTCCAGATTGAGCGTATTCACGTCATGGTATCTCCCCTGGAGTCCTTTGATGTTATTGTCTCGTTGAACAAATTAATAAAGATTCGCACGCTACTTTCAATGAAAACGAAGGTACGAATATATAAGAAGTATATTGAAGACAACAACCGATAAAACATCGAAAGTATTAAAAACTTAAATCTAATCAAAAAATATAAAACACCAAAAATATCCAAGGATAGACCATCCAAAAGGAACAAAGACCCCATAAAAAGAAGAAGAAATGTATAAACAAATATGCCTTTTCTGGCTGTGACGTTCTTGAATGAAAGCTAAATATTCAGAGCAAAACGAACAATAAAAGAAGTCTGGAGAAGGTCAATAAGCAATAAGAGAGTGTGAAAATAAAATGTAACAACTGTGACTCTGCCGTCTTTGAGGGGCGGTTAGGAGCGAATTAATATAAAATTCAGCGCCAGCCTACCGAATAAAAACTCGAATTGTATATTACCCGTTGCTGAATACTTTACGAGGCTCGGCCCGACACATTTACTCGACACTTTAACGTATATTTTACTTACATTTTCATGCGACATTGTTCTTTGTACCATATTTTATAATGTACTGTTAGTTCTATGAAATAACAAATGTCTTGGAACATCTTCACACAGTCACCTGACGTCCATGTAAGTTAAGCCTATGTTATGGTAAACAGATGGGTAATAAACTTCGTTCCAACACATCGTGTAATAAATATATTTAAGGGACGCCGAAATCACTGGCCCTGTAGCTATTTTTATGGCGAACTTTTAGTGGGTTAAATATTGATGTACGTTGTTTAAGGGTGCTATAGAAACATCAGAAATTTGCTGTTAATCCTTATGTACAGAGCTTTCATCATAACAGAGATTATAGATTACTTTCTTTGCGTTGTACTATATTTTTATCATTAAGTATGTTGTTTTTGATTGACAAGCATATTCTTCGCTTTCGAAATTGTGTCATTCCTTCGATATAACAACATCAAACTCATTAATAGTCAAAATGATAGTATTTGAATCAAGCAGCATATATGATGCCAAGTTCAGCTTGAGGTTGGTGTTGGTCGATGGTTTCAGTTTAGGTATGCATAACTAGTGACTTCGAAAACATCTTCAGAATAAATAACTACGTTTAAAAGAAATTTCACAACTCTAGCCACGTATTTAATATCCACGGACACTAACTTTAGAAAACTTTTTCAATGGAGTGGTACAAACAATATTAGAAAAACAACAACAAAGTTACATTTTTCTTATCTAAGTGTGTGGGAGTATACTACACTCCTATGCATACCCCTTCGGGGATTATAGGCGTGACGTTACTTTATTTTGTTGTCTTCCAAGATGGTCGCCGATGAGGCATTTCTTTGAAAAATATAATCTAGCTTCCGAGACTAATGTGTAATTAAGTTATAACTCACATCGCTTAGTAAAGAATAGCTAAATTATATCCAATAATACGTCCGAGTACATATCTATTATTGTTTTTATCAAGAGGAAAATATTTACTGCTTGTGTTCTTTTATTAAATATTACTAAATCTTCTCCACGTATATTTTTAGTTTTATGAAAATCGTCACCATATTTCCGAGTGGTCGGTCCAATGCACGAGGATTTCCATCGGCCTGCTTCATCGGCCGCGACCGCTGCCGGCTCAGCGGGCCGGCAAATTGCCCGCTTCGTGTTGAGCGAAATATTAATGAACAATTTCATTCTACAATTATTCGTACTAATTGTAATTGTAACACAACACGTGCAACACAGCGGATTGGTACTCGGTTTATGTTATGTTAATTTTTTCATAATTATGCTGTATTTATATAAACCAGATATCTATATATTAATACATTAAGTAAAAAAATTGTACCCTTTTTTACGAAAATTGTGCAGACGAAGGAGTATGAAATTTGGCACACTTATAGTTTATACTCGTATAGAGAAGGAGTGCAAAATGCTAATATTTTTTTTAATAATGCATAAAAAGTACATTAAATCATAAAACAAAACATTACACATTACCATGCATTTGACACACGCACGCATATATATATATGTACATATGTATGTATACTCTTTCGTTTATGGTTAATATCTGTGGTCAAATTGAGAATAGATTAATATTGTTTGTCTTTATTATTTAATGCATGTGTAATATGTATTACAAATACCATAAATTGAATAAAATAAATCATTTATTATTTACATTCCCATTGTCAATGTCAGACATGAGACAGATTGTTGTCAATAAGTAGCACAGAGAAAAGATTTATATAAGCGTAGTCTTCGACATTAGAACCTAGACAACGTTCAAATCGATTTTTTAATGATTTACGATCGAATTTCGATCGCTACTAGGCAGCTAGTATAAATTGATTTGTAATAGCCAAGTATATAATTAACAGCTAGTATACGGGCAACGCCCATTGTACATATTCGCAATGACTAACATATGTATATGCACCGTCTAGTATATGCAGTGACCCGTATAATATGTACACGTATATGCTGTACCAATATTCAAGCGGTACATTGCAATAACAAGCATACACAACATACGAAACTGTTCATTGCAACGTGTGGACATCTACATACATACATATATCCAATCACAAAGATATAAAACCTCCTGAACATTGTTCGCGGGTAGAAATACTCATGATATTAACCCCGCAAAATAAACAGCGAGAATGTCAAACGTGTATAGCGTTACAAGTCTAATTTGCGCGTGGGATATTGTTATTAAATTTCTTTACCGGAAAAGTCGAAGTCGTCAGACAGGTGCGCTGAGGAGCGTGAGGAGCTCACACTGTCGCAGAACCAATCGGTATAAAATCTGTACAATGTTCACAATAAATATTTTGTGCTTGTTAATGATTTTTATTACTCTTTTATTATTGTTGTGCTACACAGTATCTAGATATCCTCGAAACGTAAAACTCTAATAGATTTAAACAATTTTGAGTAATTATATATTTTTAGAAACATTCTCATTGATACTAACGCTCACTTTATCTAAATATTGTACATTTTTCGCTACAAAAGCCAATTGCCATGATATTTGGCTTCACAATACGCTAAGATATGAACGGTCCTGACAGAAAAATAAACCGCAGTGAATACTGGCTCTGCAAGGGGAAGCATTCGAGAAAAATAAACCTCGCACACTGAGTTAGCCGATCGGCGGCGTACTATGAATAAGTACGGGCTTTGTGGAGAACTGAGAACATTGAAATGTGATCCGTTCGGGCGTTCTCGTCTTTCAATAACAGATATCTGTTTAAAAGCCGTAATATCATCAATAGATTGGGGAACAGATGTGACGCCCCACTTGATGTTGATTGAAAAAAAGTTAACAAAATCTTAAGAATAGGATAAGGTCAAAAATAACAGACACTTTAAGCTCTTGCACCTTTTATTGTTATGAAATAACAGGTCATGATCACATCAGCCTTTAGCATAGCCTGATGTGAGGGCTGATGCTGAAATAATGAGTGTCAAGTGACAGCATTAATTACGATTGTTTACATATAACAACACTCATCTCCAATTTCGACAGCGGCAACGAAATAACAATAAAAGGCTTAAATTTGACAAACTGAAATATCACTATGGAACCTGAAACGCCTGTGAAATTTCCTCTGAAAATATCGTCATCGGTAAACTGCGAGAAATCCTATATACGTCCTGGCTGTGGCGTTAAAAGGCCTGGCACAGACGTCGTCGATAGACGGCTTGAAATAAGGGAGCGACATTCAAATCCGGATCGTGTACAAAAGCTTTTGAAAACACAAGCAGAGAGAGAAAAAAAACAATTTCTTTCTGGTAACCAAACGCGGCGCGTTCCAAATAGAATTTTCCAATTTTTTTCAACAAATACCTGCAGATGTGCGAACAGCGTCCTTCAGTAGGTGCGAATAATAGAAAATGAAATAGAACGGGCTCGGGAATATGTGCGCGGAATGGCTTTTAAGGACTTACCTACATAATGATAAGGAAATTTACATAACACATCCCTTATACACACGATAAGGATTTCTCCGTTGGTTCTTAACGATGCCTCGAGGGAAGGGGTGGAGAGATGTATTTCCAAATCCTTTAATAATACAGATACCAAATATGTGCTTGAGTAGAGTTGTTTTTATTTTATCTAAATATAAGTTTTTTTCAAAATTAGTACTGTTAGTGTCATGTATAGGCATCCGAACCTCTCCTCCAAACGACATGAAACATTAAACAACGCTACATATACAAAGCAACAAAAGTGTGCAATTATGCTGATTACTATCACAAATGTTTCACGTTGATTTAATTAAATAATGTATCATAATTATATGCTATTTGACCACTACACTAATAAATAAAATTTAAATAATTGTGAACGAAATTACATCTTTCATTTAAACGAAATAAAATGAACGCAAATAGGATAACAACATTGAGTTTGTACGTTAAGCATTAGGTTTATAGTTAAGAAAGTAAATGAAAAAGTAGCGAATACGAGTATAATAAAGTAATTATGAAAATATAATATTATTGGGCTTCAATATTCACGGCTCGCAAAGCTGTGGGTGTTGGCGGGTGTCCAGGCGCATCGTTTTGTCAGTCTTGCGTATTTTCCATCGAATCAAACATCGGTACAATACCGTTCAGATTAACTTTAGATAGAGCTTTGTAATACCTTGAGATTACAATATCAAAAAAACATATTCTCATTATTATTTTAATTCCTCTAGGGCTGTAAGAATAGAGAGGGATAATATGTGACATTCGCTGTTCTCTGTTTATCCTTTAAGGGACCGGGTGTTGCAATATAATAATTTAAAAAAAATTGCAAATGCAATTTTTTACAAATATTCCCGCCTGCATTCTCTGAAGGGGCATGCAGAGGAGTATAGCACAACTTCACGATCCGTATCTTGCTGTCTATGTTCCATCGTGGAACAAGGCGTGAGTGTAATGCTTTATGTGTATTGGGCACAAATACAGACTCTGGGCAGTGGTCCACTACTAGAAATTCAAGGTTACAAGAACCGTATAATAACCTACCAGGGAATCGAACCCAGGACTTCACATTCATTAGTCAGACTTGCAACCAAGCGCTCTACCAACGCGGCAGTCAACGCTAGAAATGTCCACGTGATATATTGAGCGAGACATACGACCATCTAAATAATATTTGCTTGTCCCGCTGCTGCGGTTTTCGTTTTATTTATTTTGCTATTAAACGTCAGCGCAAATCATCTGAAGCTCGCATTCAGAGTTATCGCATTGAGCGCGGTCAGCATCCCTTGCCAAGTATTAGCGCGGCCACTACTGGGAGCGAATTTATGTACATTTACACCTTATCATAATTCATTTTATGACCGACACGATACAGGCTCATTTCAGTGTGTCGCGCTAAGAAACCGGTTTTTGACATCGTTAAAATATTACGTCATGACATTTGTGTTTATTGATTGCTATAGGTACAATTTATTATCTGTGGTTTGAAATATAGATTTTTAGGCATTTTTGAAGTGAAACTTCTTTAGAATCGCTGTGTTTTCAAACCGGATGCAACGGAAAAAACGATAGGTAAGAGACACAAATACAAAAATGTGCAGGTTGAAGCCGGCAAAGGATGAGACAGAAATATACATACTATTTTCTCCTCTTTGTGTCATGTGCTTCGTAGCATCCTTACTTCCGTCTTCTAAGCATAGTCGCCTGTAATTAGTGAGCCAGAGCGAGAGAGCAAATGTCGGTGTGTATGTATGTATATTGCACACTGTTTAATACTTGCTTGTATTTGAGCATTTAACGTGTGTGAGTGAGTATATGTGAAAAGTACGTTAGCTAATACTACTTACTGTACACTGTATGCGGCTGCGTATTACAGCTTATTAGTAAGAAGTCAGCGTGGTGTTTTTTTATTTTTTATATTTAGCCTAGCAAATAGGCAGACGGTATTTTTAGTATCTTATAGTACTTGAAAACTTAATTGAAAACTTACAATTAAAATTCTGCGCACTTCGGGATCCA
>DWDT01001431.1:0-15970 GCA_018245595.1 Microceris scylla | reverse complement strand
GTTGAACTTGGCCAGTGTTTTTACGATCAGGTCATTTTTATACTATTGGTTGGTATTTTTTCGCCTTTTTGTGTAAAATTAATGATTCAATCATTAATGAAATGACTGGTATTAAAGGGTTTAACTGTTTGGGAGTGATATGCACTAAGCCTCTGAACAGTTGTATATAGTTAATCCAATATTTTGCAGTCAGCGA
Source organism: Microceris scylla (assembly GCA_018245595.1). Lineage (NCBI taxonomy): Eukaryota > Metazoa > Arthropoda > Insecta > Lepidoptera > Hesperiidae > Microceris > Microceris scylla. The sequence continues at coordinate 15,774 of DWDT01001431.1, read as the reverse complement.
ATGTATTTAACTTGCATCGTAATACGACTGAGCTCGAAGTGCTGCTCAACAGCGAAATAGATGATGAAATAAAACTAGTATTATATAAAACTGAAATACCATTGTGAAGTGGTTAAAAGTGACCTGATTCAGTACAAATAATGTCCGGTTTAAGATAATATGACAAGGCTCGCTATAATGCTTCACAAAGCTAGCTAGCTCACTGTGAGAAGGGAATCCAAGCCTGCCGTCAGCGGCGCAGAGTTCAGGTCGAGTGTGTTCCAGTGCATTCTTAGCCTGTGGCGTTCAGTTCCTAATAGCGAACTTCGGGCGTAGACTAGCGTTGGAAGAGCGTGCCCTTTTAATAGCCAAAGCATCCAAAACTTTATTGTAAATATATATTAGGTGCGTTCCGACGCGTATTGTATTGTATATAGGTTTATAGTGTTAAGTGAATGTAGCCATTATATTTTCGGTTTTACGTCTATTCGAGGACGAGTACTCCTATCCTCTCGCCTCTGTAGCGAGTCGCACGGGATCTTTAAACATTACAGCTAACTGGGACCTCTAATGAGTGTCAATGAGGGATACATTTTTGACTTTTCTGTTGACAGTACAATCCGCTACTACGTGTGAAATGATCTTTCAATCAGCAAGACATTCAGTCTTGATAATATTAGACAATATCAGGTATTGACAGATCAATTAATGTTGTTACTGAAATACTTGTTCATTTTGAGATTTCACATTGTAATTTGATGGAATTTATTTATTCATTTGTTACACGTATTTAGCGCCAATTTTCTGCTAATATTCTTTTATGTCATCCCTTAGATTTAATGTGTATTTCGTTCATTGCATTGTGTTCATTATTCATGAGAATAAGTGAGCTGTTGATTAATAGGTATGCCATATTGGTAAATCCATTGAATGTTAGTAATAACTTTTTTAAATTAATATGAGAAGTATACAGTCGACATGGTAAAATATAAAACTACATATTTCTTGATTGTTATTTATAACTTCGTTGATTATAATTGCTCCTTTTTATACTTTTGTATCCTATTATATATTAAATATGAACTAATGAATTTTTATCTATAATTGTGCTGCCACACTGTCAATATAAAATGTTTTAGACGTTATGCATCATTAAATTATACTAAAACATTGACTAATTTAAAAAATCTGATAAATTACTGAAAAAATCCTAATAAAATGTTTTAAAACTGGCAGTGTGGCAACACCATAACAATAATCGAATTCTGACCGCTGCGTACCAACGCTCCTGTGGCCAATAAAATAAATGAATTAATAGTACTAATAAAATATGAAAACGGGTGATTTAGGGCTCTTACAGATTGACGTATATTCACCGCGTTTTACGCTTGTTTGGTACACCGGCTAGAAGCGCGTTGTATTTCGCGCTTTAATAAAACAAAGAAGCGTGTACGCCTTTACTGGGAGGCGTTTTTTTCAACTAATATATTTGTTTGATTACTCTGCATGCCTCAGTGCGGTGGAAAAGCAAGGTTCGCAGGTGGCTTGCTCCTATACGATCTTTTTAGCGCGCCTGCACTCGTACAGTATACGAGACACGCATATACATACGCGTGTAAATAATCAGCTTATCGCACTTGTAATACGCTTATGTGAAAGAGCCCTTACGGTTTTTAATTAATACTTTGAATTGATTGAATATGTGAACAATAGTACATTAAAGCGATCATTCAAGTACTTCCACTTGTATAATAGAAAATTGCTCAAATACATCTTCAGTACATTGGACAGTTGACAAACGTTTGACATTTCGCGTAGGATTAACTGACATGACATAACTTTTTTTATAACCAAATAAAAATTAAGACTGCCATCACAATACACGCACACTACTTTTTCTACATATTGTTATATGAATACAAACTATGCCATAATCATTATGGCATTCTGAATCCACTTTTTGTGGTTTATTTTCTCCTGAGTTAATTATTGTGGCCTTTGGAATATTTTTTCTCTTATAAGCAAGTCATATGGCTGTTGGATTTTTGCCTCTTATACCCTATTTCAATGCGTAATAACAAAACGGTGAACAATTATTCTCCCGAAACTTTTTAGCTTTTACGAATATGGACGTTTGAAATTTTCACTCATTGAATAGTGCGAAGTAGGACGTCCTTATGTCTTTTGCAGTTAATCAATAATCCTTTTTATCTATATATATGTGAAGTAATGTTTAGTTAAATTCATACTATTTTGTGTCATCACTATTATTTAATAAGCTGACAATACATACGATTACTTACAAACGTGACTATACTTGCTGAAAATTATAAAGTTCATCAGAAATTAATGGCAGTGGGTTAAGAATGCACTATTAACGTTAATGTATTATTAAATACATCCTTTTTATGAAATGCTTGGTATACTTTTAATACGCATTTATATATATGTATATATATTTATGTTCTGTAGTCGACTGTATACGAACAATAGGTCAATGAATTTTAGACTTCTTTTTTTGTAATTTATAATTCAGCAACAGTTAAATTGAATGAAATTTTTAAGCGTAGCAAAAACAAATTTTTATTTTAGAGGCTAATAAGTGTCACTTATATCACCTCGTGTTGTCCGGTATAAAACGTGTTACGACGTAGAGTAATATCTAGTGTAGACAATATATTGAATTAATAATGAAACTTGTCTGTATTCGTTGGCTGCGACTATGCACATATTGTCTGTGGGTATTCAATATTATAGTCTCCACTGGATGTTATGTAATGATAATAAATCGTACTAACGACTTGGATATGTAGGCGTTTATATATATATGATACTAGGACGACATATTACTAATTGTTTTTACCTTATTGTTACTTTCAAGTACATATTTTTATTATATTTGTCCTTTGCGCGTTAAAAAGATAATAATTTGAGATTTATTAACGACACTCAACATATCAAAGGACTGTTACAAACCCCAAAGTGGATTGTTTGGAAAAGTTGCAGCTAAATTACAAAATGTTTAGTGTTTACAAGATTCCTTAGCGTTTAAAATCACAGGTGGAGCAGTAACATGATAAATAATACATTAATTTTGAGGAATCTAACAATAAAAGCATTTATATGATATATGAATAAATTTATTAAGCGCAAAACGATTTATCTCATAAATGTAATCAGATTATTGTAATTATTATAGTAGCATTCAATGGGAAACGATATATTGTGATAGGATGTATTTAAATAGCGGTATTTTTGTAAACCAATCTTAAGGGTCTCGATTTTGATTTGAAAAGATAAGGATTTTGTCCAAATACCTCAAATACACTTGTACGAGCTGTTATAAAGTGCATTTTGTTTATGTATATAGTTAATGGTTGGGGGGAGGGGGATGTGGGATGTAACAAAGTGGACATGTTCGTAACATGAAAGAAACGATGATTTATTTAATGTGGTTATCGGAGTAACGCTGCAGATAAAATATGACACCTTCAATGGGAATGTGTTCTTCACAAAAATATATTGACTGCTGATATTGTGCATAAGACAGTATTGTCTAGTAGTTAAGCATTATAACATTCAAGTGTGAACTAAATGGATACCTCTTGAAAATAGTCCTGCTTTAGTAGCAAATGACAACCCCTGTATGTTCATGGTTTAATATGTTGTTCTACTTGGTCGACGTCCGGCACGCAAACGTATTGAACATGTTCCCATGACGTTTTTCTTTCATGATAAATCTTATTCATATATATTAAAGACCTGAAACACGTCCACTGTGCAACATCGACGCCCGTTCCCCTAGCGGCGAGCACCCACTTCGCGCAGCGGGTACTAACTTATGTACCGGCGGGGGACCCCCGCGATACTACCATGTTATTTGGAAGTGTGATTAAATCACAATAATGAATCAACTAGCGTAGTTTTCCTTGCCCCTCCGTGACGTCACGCTGCCGCGCATCTCCCACCTGTCATTAGGTTCCTGGAGCCGCCGGCTCGCAGATGAGTAGTGGCGTACGCGATATTTATAAATAAAAAAACTTTTTACCAAACCAAAATCACTTTTATTTACAAGTCAGTTTTACAATATTAACCGTGTATAATAAGGACAAACGTATTAAGTAAAAAAACAGCTTTTAAAAGGGAAATTATTCTAAAACTTACCATTAGTGAACAACATTATTATAACATTCCAATATTTTGTACTCTTTAAAATGTGATAAATTACAAAACAGAAGACACGACGATGCGAATAATCTCACAAATAATTACTTTGTAAATTAATAATTAAAACATTACAAAAATCCATCAATAATTATAATTAACATGTCATAGCAAATGAGTAGCGCGCGGCGCGAGGCGCCGCCGCTCCCGATTAATTCATATTCTATCCACTCAGTCAATTCAATACAAATTCTAATACATGAGACTAATATAATTTTATATTTAATTGCTGGAACAGAAATCCTCCTCTGGCTCACTGCGAACATACACTTGTAAAGATATTGAAGCTAAACCACTTATATACAATTTGTGACCGAAAACAGCACACTAGGTTTATTAATAATTTTTCGCTATGACTACCTGTTCATATAGGTATTATTGATTTTATTATGGTATTAGGCATTAATAATTTTCGAATTTCAAATCTCAATTCATTTGAAAATTGTTTCATAGCACTGGCAACATTAGGTATTGCCAGTTTTAAATATTACGTATGTTTCTGTTATATGCTTTCAGTTGAAGCCAGTCTAAAGCTTACAACCTTACCAAAATGTATTTTAGTTTCAATTTGATTTTGAATCATTTGAACCTAAGTAATTTTAATGTTAATCGTTTACCCATAGCTTTCCTAATATTTCACGTGTATTATTTTAAAATTTACAATGCAACAATTGCAAATTTTTTAGTAGTAATATGCAGTTATCGTCATAGCGATAAATCACAAAATAAATACACAATATAGAAAATAAAACTGTCAACATTAACCCTATACTTACTATAGGAAGACAGAATTCTTGGAAAATATGCATTAATATGTAATTAGCGATGCAATGAATATTGGAACGTTAAGCGTAACGGGCGTGCGTGTGGCGAGTGAGGATTTACACTGATTGCCAGAAACATATGTATTTATATATACAGCAACCATTGAACACTGCAATAAAAATGTCAATTTGCTAATAAAATCGATAAAAAAAACTACTATCGATAAACAATATAACAAAACAAAATAAATTTTTAAATAGCCAAATATCTAACATTAAGATTTCTATCATCTAACATTAAGATTTCTATATCACTCGCCAACGCACATCAGCATCGTAAATCTATTGAGGTCTAAGGACATCATCTTCTGCAAGGCGAACTGTTTTGGTTGGGTTTTGGTCTACTTTAACATTCAAACAACAATGTTGGAGATCATTTCCATAGAAACTTGGTTTCGCTGTTCGTAACGAATATCTCCGTATTAACTTAAAGGATACGCTCCCTATGTCTCGGTGGTCGATCGTAGGCTCGCCATACAATTTATGGCACATTAAAACTAAATCGTAACTAGAGTATCTGCTAGGCTAGTCTAGGAGGCGGCGGTATCGAGATAGATACCGCGTACAATGCGTCCGCATACCTCAGTCTTTTCACGATATTACACAATTCGATAACTTCTCTTTAAAAGCGCAACACAAACGTTCAGTCAGAAACAAAAGTGATGCCGTGGTGTGACACCGATAAACTAAGTTCATCGGCCGGTAAACGAAAAATAAATAGAGAATAAGTACAAAGCAGACGATAATGTTTTGTAGAGCAACGGCGAATTTAACTATTACTTTTGTAGCTGACCGTGCCGATTATGTGACCTGACGCGCACCATCTCGTGACATGCGCTTACAAACACTGCACCGACCTCTCAATTATTTTAATACAAACCTAAAATAATCTTTACCGTGTGTCATATACAATTAACTTATACGTAATATGAGCCACAATGGCACTTTACATTATCACTGGCACCCCACTGCAAGTACTAACTCAGCTTTCTAAAGTACGAATTCTTAATTTGAGTAGTAGTAAACAATTCCATGTAATAAATCGTCTCAAACATATTGTGTCCAATATGTGCAATTATTAACCATAATTTTAACATCAGGCAGCAGGGTCCGGTTAGATAGTCGGACGAGGACACAAAATTAAATAACAAACAAGTATTCCCTATTTTGGACAAGGCTTCAATGTCACACGAATGTCCATCTTCGTTCATTATCAAATATCAAATTTTGTAGTATAACAGAAGCCTTGGGAGAGCATACACACGACACAAATAGGCTAACAGATTTGGACCCACCTTAGTTCAGTATTCACAAAGCGTAAAGTGCCACGGGCCGGTCTCAGCTGCTGAGCGCGGCGTCTTCCACGAGCGGTACTTTGGCCACTTCGAAGAAGATCGTGTGCGAGTACTTGTTGCGCACGGTGCTGATCGCCGACTTGGGTTTCTTGTGCAGCACCGCGTTCTGCGCTATCGCGAGCGGCAGGATGTCTTTCAGGGTGTACCCTGACAAATTGTGTTTACAAATGTTGCTTATTGTATACAATTATAATTTGTGTGTAGATAAACTATACAATGTTTAGTTTTTAAGGTGGAAATTTCTGAAGTTGGATTACCAGATGTTTCCAATAGGAATATTTCCAACATATCGGAGGTGGTAGAGCTCAATTTAAACTGTGGATGCATTGTCAAATATTAGATACAAAATATTTGAATGACAGCAAATATTGACTTATATTTCCTGCATATTTGGTTCTTTGTAATATAAAACGCTGTAGATAGATGTACTCAATACAAATTTCAATCTAGTACAGAGGATTTCATTCTCGTAGTTCCAATGCAGTGTCACCTGTGTAATACTGGAGGGTGGGCGTCCAGGTGCCCAGCGACTTCATGCGCAGCGCCACGTAGAGCGCGGCTGCGGCCATCTTGCTGTCGGAGTGCGGCAGCAGCCCGTACTCCAGCAGGCACTGCTCCAGCACGAAGCGCGCCAGCGTCAGCGTCGGCATCGACACGCGCGCGCACTGCACCCCCAGATACAACGTACGGTCAGTACTGCATGGATGTATGGGATGGCATGGAGTATTGGGATGCTGGTGTAATGCGACAGTGGTTCTGTTGTAGGCTATTGTTTTGGAAAACTGTTAAAGATTTTTCAATTAAACTTAGGAGGGAAATTTACTACAAAACTTGTGTTGTAATAAAACAATTACCCTTGCGTATCTGCGCAGGAAACGGTAGGAGAGCGGCACCCCCAGGTCGAAGTCCACTACGCGGAGGACATTCATCTCCATGGTGAGAAGCTGGCTCAGGGTATATGCGCCGTCGCAGATGTACAGAAAGTCGTCCACCAGAGGGGGTATACGCTCCTGAAATGAATAGTATAAAAATGTTCAATACGTTTTCATGTCTGAATCGAGTTCCTATACTCGAGGTGAGTTTTGGCGTTTGCCTCAGTGGATAAATATGAATAATTCATATCATACTCTTATAAAGATAAAATTTTTCATATTCACATAACATACATACATTTGTACATACACTGAAGAATCATCATTACACATTACCATTTTCATTCATTGAACACTATAATAAAAAACATATTATGTTCACAAATAAAATGTTCGCCTAAAAATAAACAATAGGACAAAAACTAAATTAAATGTCGGTTGACAAACTATCTCACTCCGCCAACCAGTATGTCGACCGCTTTTGAGGCGTTAGCAAATCGCTATTGCTTCATCATAGTCAATGTCCACTCAATGTCTGCAAGTTACAATTTATTTAGATAATCAACAAAAATATTTCTCACATCAAACTTGGAGGCGATAAAAAGGGCTGATGCGCCCAGCAGCTGCAGCTCCTCTTTAGTGAGGTGATCCTTCTCTGCTTGAGTCTTTGTCGAGCGGGTCAGGAATAGATCCACCAACTTCACAGCCAGGTACAAAGTCTCATGATTTAATTCAAAGCTCTCCTGAACTTCAACCATCCAGTCGACGAGGAGTGCTCGCATCCAAGAAGTTATGCCTTTCATCCGTTGAAGATAATCGTCAATGGGGAAAAGCCGCTAAAAAGTCACGTGGTTGAAAAAACATATGATAAAGTTGTGTATGATTCATAATGAGTAAAAAAATAAGTAATTTTAATTTTGTTTAAATAAAATATAGGACTTTTTCAACCTTTACCCCCATGAACACTACTCGTACAATGATTTTGAAACACATATATTATGTCAAGCAAAATTATTTAAAATTTCTCGTAATACTCATAGCTCAGAGTTTGGACATAGAATTTAACAGATAAATCATGGAAGTATACCACACTCCTTGGCTTACACCTTCTGGAAGCATGGGTTTGAAAATTTACAAAATTTACGAACAATTAATTTTGTAGTCGAAATGATGAAAATATTATTTGAATGAAAAGAATTATTAAGACAACATATTTAGCTAAGAAAGATAACAATTGAAGCTGACATATTGGGTTTAATTTGGCATTGGGACAAAACAGTGTGGTTACTAAATATGAATAACATGTTAAAAAGTTACAAAAACCTAATAATTCTACAAATTAACAATTTACATCAAAAATTTTTTTCAATAGATTTAGTTTTCAAACAAGGGTTTCATATAGTCTAAAATGATGGGTAGTTTACAAAGAGAATGATATATAAAAAAAATTAACAAATGAATTCCCTTACAGTTGCTGTTCTATGTAAATAAAATGTGAGTCAACTAAGTTAATTTTCATTTGGTTAAAGTGGGGAAGAAATATCTCACTTCTCTGCTCTTTAAATACTTGAAGATGTCCATGGCATAGTGGGAGACTTGGAGGACATCATTCCAGTTCTCTTGGTCAAAGTCAGCAACACCCTCTGGCACCTTGTGACCCTCCTTATCTTCATCACAGGAGCTGCTGATAGTATCATCCAAATTCACCTTGTCAAGCTTCTCAGCTATGACCTTTTCTTCCTTTGTGGCTTCTGCTGGGCTACTAGGAAAACATGTTTCTATAAATGACAGGTATTATGGATGCACCATATGGAAATCTGGTCTGCCCTATGCTAAGAATTAAAAGAAAATGAGGAAGAAGGAAAAGAAACTAAAAAAGAATCAAATGTATCCCTGATTAAAAACATTATGAAGGTAGGCAAGCACGTTCAATACCTATAATTGACTGATTTAAATGAGAATTACTGCAACAACAATGTTACTGTGTTATTACATTTATCACATAAGGACACTTGCTAAAACATATTTCCATGTTAAAACTGAAAGGTAAAAATAACTGTAATACTAACATATTCTCGAGTGCTGTTACATAGAGTGATGGCTCTCCAGAAATGTCACTTTTGCCCGATTTGGCAGATGTATTACTTCGATTCTGATTCTCCTTGCCTAGAGACTTTCTCTCAATGTTCTTGAGAATTCCATTCTGAGCTCGGTTTGCGACTGGCTTGGGTGGATCTTTGATAAAGTGTTTTTGTACAGACTCTATGGTGCTGGTCGCTGCCTTTTGTAGCTGTTTTGGTTTAGACACTTTGCCATTCACAGCCACTGTTTGTGTCTGTGATTTGATATTCTAAAACGTAAAACAGTTATGAACACATATAAATACAGCAGGATAAACAAGCACAACTTCTATTAACATGAACTATAGTACACAGATTTAAATTTTTACTATTATTATATCCACACACATGCCTTCAAGGGTAACGTTGGTAGATATAAGAAAGTAATATTAAAAGCTGTTTCTCCATCAGTATGAAAGAAGCTAATAATAGCAGGGCCCTGTGTCAAGGGGCATCATATATGGTTATTGTATTCTCAATGAATTTAATATCATATATAGTTATAAAGTTAGCTGTGTTGGAGACCACAATTAACAATGCAAACACTGATACTTACAGGTGAGGCACATTAAAGAATTACTGAAATGTACCTCAAGCATTGAAATATAAAAAATGTATAGAATGGAAATGGCAAATGAGAAATGTGAGGATGGAATTTTTTTTTTTATTACGTCACACACAGAACTCTTATTAAGAAAATAATAAGAGAGCTGCTTTATCATTTGTGTTTATATAATTCACTGATCTGCTATTTAGCTCAGGGTTAAGCTTTATCTCTAAAAATTTACCATTCCTCGTAAGTTTGCATATCTGCAAATATTTATACATGAACACTGGTAGACTTCATAATTTTTTCAAAAAGTAAAAAATTCTTATATTTATGAAATAATTTTAACTAAGCTACTGTCAAGATGAGTACAGGTAATAATAGATGTAAAACTTGAAGAGCACACAAATTATAAAGCATGTTGATTTATGTGCCAACACTTTTTGGAGGGAAAGTTCAGTGACCCGCTTTTTGTCAAAACAATCCTGCAATGACATACGTTATAACATGGTGTTTGCAATCGCGGCTTGTTAAGCTCAAATTTTCAATAACATGTATGATATTAATAAAAGTATATATAGAGGATAAATACCCTCAAAAAAAATTTATTTATGAGATTAACAAAAGGTTATTAACCTTTAACGTGGGAAGCATTTTCGTCTCAACCGTGACTTTCTTCAAGGGCTGGAGCTTATCCTTGTCGTTAGCTGCACAGGATTTGTTGAAGGCATTGGTGATGTCCCCAAACGCGGCCCTCTTCGCCGTCATGTCTTTTAACGGACTATCTGCTTTTCTTTTGTTAGGCACTTTCAGACTGTCCTTATAAGTTTTCAGAGAAGCCAGCTGCTTACTCCTCGTCGTAATTCCATGGCTCAAAATACCGTTGAAGTTCTCATTGACGCCGATCGGCTTCGATGCCAATCTCGTTGGCGCCATCGTTCCTAAAGACAATTTAATAATGTTATCACGTGAATATGTTACCACTGCTTTTTGAATACTATATAACACGTTCAAGCAACAACACTGGTGATCAGTAAATTGTATAATAGTTTCAAAATCATCACGTCTAACGTTCAAAAATGGAGGCAAAACAACTGAAAGTCTAAATGCACGTAGCGTCAGGCGTTATTATAAAAATAATCGAATACTCACAGTTCTCAGACGGTATCGGCCGTTTTGAAATAATAATTTTAAACTAATTTACAATATACACAACTAAATAACAGCACATCAAAGTAAACTTTATCTAAAAATTACGTTATCTTAACACACACCCGAATGCGAGCAATCTACAAAAACCGTTGCTTTGAATTTCTATTGGTAAATCAACGTACCAATAAAAAAAAAGTAAGTTCTGATATCGTTCCTTTTCACGTCATGAATGAACCTTTCGGTAAAATTTATGTATCTATGTAATTACGATTTCCTTCAAAAGAATTAAATTTACTCCTTTTTCGTATTGTGTGCATATTTAGCGAATATATTTAATAATTGGTGCACATAAATAAGTATACATTACTTTTATATTTAGACTTCCATAGAATGGATTTTAATTGTTTATCAAACAGGAGCTAGCATTAAGAAAAAGAAACTTAAAATATTTTCTTTTCAATTTTTCTTGAATCGCTTTATGAAATGAAAATTAATTTTATCTAGGTATATATTGATTTAATGTAGTTAATATAAAGGATAGAAGATATATAGTTTTAAAATTTGCGTAATTTTGCGTAAATTGTAAGACGTATCAGTGATAATGATATCAGGACAATGACATATCCAAACGTCATAATGTGCAATGTTGTGATAACAAAGTTATGGTGTTTTAGCCCTTTAATTTGTTTTCAACATACTCCAAGTATATTTATGTGTGATTTTTATTAGTGAAATAATTTTTCATGTACGTTAGCAATACATGAATACAAAATGTTAGGAGGAGTAAGACTGAAAGTAATATATACCCCTGAAAGGACCTGTTTCGCCTATATAAATTCAAAGTACAACACAAAAAACGATCAGGTAAGATTAGGTTAGAAAACAAACAGATGAATTGGTTTGTAGATATATATGTGGATATATAAAAGATAGTTACGTTATATTTCCTTCTGTGTTTTAAAATACCCAATACATTATCAATGTTGTTAGAATAAGCAATATTAAGATTTTACAGCGCCGTCATTAAAACTTAGCAGCTGTTCCACTAGAACAAATAATAATAATAAATAATACAGATGTACAAATCATTCAGATTGTTTTAGTAAATGAATTGTAATATGTAAATAAATGTAACAGATGTAACATCACACCTGTTATTACTGAAAATATAGGCAGATTAGAATAGCACATTCCCACATTTCATCACTTATATATATATCCCATTATGGAATAGGGGATGAGCTTATTGCAATACATCAGGCACAAACCTAGAATCCGACCAATAATTAGGAACTTCATGTTATAAGAATCCCTAGTATGTATAATATATTTGGCTATTAAATACTGCTGAAATTAGAACTGGAATTAAAATTTCTTAATCCTAAAAATACATGCAAGTACATAACTATAAATCAAAATCATTGATATTTATCATGAAATCTCATGTCTTTAGGGTGGCTTGGGTTTCTTACAAACTCCATAAAGAATGTAATAGAACATGGTCTGAGTTCATTTAAGTTGTGGGAATTTCTTCATATGCAGATGTGAGACATAGAATATGTAGATAAAAAAATGCTGATGAATAGGTACAAGTGTGGTCCATTTTATGATACATGCATGCTTTCCATCAGGCGAGATCAAGGACAAACACGGGCCTTTTTTTTTATATAACAAAAAAGGTACATAATTCATTTCAGTCACAATGCATCCAAGTTCTAAGCAAAGACAAGGCAATACTGCTTTGGGTAGTATACACTAGCAACATCCTTGAAGGCCACCTAGCTTGTAATCCAGTATATAGCAGACTGTTGGGGTTGGAGGAGAATGCGGACATTTTTGTGGCACCTTATGGAGATGTCAAGGTGCTAGATGAGCTGTACATTGACACTGATAGTCCCGCTGATCAGGAGATTTTGGTATGTACATATATTGATAAGATAAAAGATATTATATAAATGATAATATTATTAAGTGACAAAGATAAATATGTCTTTCTAAGTATGAAATTAATTATATGTTTAGGGGACCTACTCAATAAAGATTCGAGTTGTTAGAATGTACTCAAATCTAACAATTTAATATGGCCCTTTTAATTAAGTGAAAGGTTTATAAAAACGAAAAATATTAAGTATTCCATACACAATTATTATAGACTATTTTGTTACATAGCAGTTCAGGACATACTTTCTATCTTTATTGTATTCTTGCTTTACCCATATGTAATAGTTATTATTTTCAATGTTTTTAAACATGAATAGTTTGTAACAAGTTTTATTTAATTGCAGGAAAATAATGTTGACGTATTGCAAATTCGGATTTTAGATCAACTACGCCTAGTAGTAGCTAATCAAAAGGCGGTTGTTTGGATTTCAACATCTATGCCAATAATTTTCACACCAAAGAAAACTGGCATTTTAGTCAATCACAGCAGAATTGTAGTTAAAGTTGATGCTTTTAATAGTTTTCATAGCAGCTTGCAAAGTAGCTTACCTCATATACAAAATGAAAGTGATAACCAGTTTAATAACATAGGGATGATCAACAGCGGTCTTCTCAAACCATACATGAGTGTGCCAGAGAAGATCGTTTTAAGGGCACTGCCAATAGACAGTGACGGAAAAAGGAATCTTATACATCCATACATTGTTTTTGTACACGAAGACTTTTTAGATGAGAAATATAAAAAGTCTACAGTGATATTGGCTACTATGAAACATATTCCGTTCGAATTACATGAAAACAAAGAGGAAGATGATATTGATGTAGTGAACACGCAAATAGATGGCTTATGTGTCGAAATAGTACCTGTGGACAATGTAGTATTTAGAAGCTTGTGTCGTGAGTTATACACAAAGAATATCCCAACAGTATTGATACCTAAAGCACTAAATGTGATAATCAACATTGAGAATGGGACGAAAATTATATTTGAGATAATAGGTGATAAATTAGAACCCCCACAGCATATCGATATTGTGACATATTCGGAAAAAACTCAAACAGAAATCGATGTGATTGAGAAGTTCAAGAAATGTGTTGTTGAGAACACACATTCTGGTAAACAGTTCCTTATCAACGATGGAATGGTTAAGCAGAATTTGTTGATAAGCAGTGGATTTTTACAATTCAAGCTCAAACCAGAAAAATTTAAGTATGCAATGCTCAATTCTGAGTCGTTCAGACATTGCACTGTCGCCGCAAAATGTTTAAGTGATACAGATCTGGCGCTTCCAAAACCGTCAATGCCCAACTTAGAGTACGATTACAAAAATTATTGTAGAGCGATGAAATCAGTGCAGAAGCTAGTTCAGAATGTCATATCGCATATTTATTTTGAAATACACAGAGAGGCCAACTTCAAAGGTGTTTCCGAGATCAAAAGCAATGTTTTGGTTACAGGTAAATATAAAAATGTCTATATAGCGTAATTTGTAATAGGAGTAATGTGTTTCATCAAACTGCTACGTTTAATTACGTTACGTTACGTTTACGTTTAATTTTAATACTTTTTGTAAGAGAAGCAAGGTTGTTTTTTCAATATTTCTGCATTTCTGTTTCTGAGACGTAAAATAAATTTAAACTGATTTTATTTGGTTTAAGTTACACACAATACTCTATTATATCTATCGACCGATACATTTATAAATCGATTAAAAATATTAAATCAACAGTTTACTACTCGTAAATTATTAAATTAAATAATAGTTTGCCAAAAATTGTTACCAGGAAATAGTGGTACGGGCAAATCTGCCCTCTGCCACATAGTGCAGAAAGAGTTAACCGTGTGGTCGCACATCCTGCACTGCAGATCGCTGAAGGGTCGCAAAGACATCCCCGAAGTGCTAGGCAAAGCTATACTGATGTGTCAGGAGCACAGCCCCGCGGTGCTCATATGTGACGACCTTGATGCCCTGGTGCCTCCCAATATGGAAGGTGCTTCGCCACAGGACATAGCTTACTTTCAGAGGTATTTTTTCCATATACATTTTTTTTTCAAAAAAGGCATCTACATAATTATGTAAAAATTATGCTTTATTACTTTGCACGTAAGAACTATTTATTAAATATAATTATTCAAATTTTATTTTTATTTGTTACAATGATAACACAATTTATTGTTATCCAGTAATCTATAACAATCGATGGGTAAATAAATGAATGGATGAAATGTAAAGATCTAGAAAACTGTGTAAGGGAGCTGGTGTGAATGTATAATAATAATAAAACTAAAAGGAAATGTTGATTGATTCAGGTGATGAAGGAGCCAAAGACTCATCAACGGTGATTAAATAGCTCGCATACTGGCTTCTACTTTAATTTTTTGGTAATCAATATCATTTACTTCTCAGGCTGGCGGTAGCAATAAAATATATGCTTCAGACGTGTACGGGTGTGTGTGTACTAATGACGTCACTCAGCATGAAATCCCTGCATCCTGTCTTGAGGCAGTTCAACGGAAAGCCGATGTTTACAGCACACTTTGATATAAAGGAGCTTATTCAAGTTAGTTAATATAACCACAGTTACAGACCTTTGAGGGCGATAAAATTAGGAGATGATTTTTTTTATGGGCTTGCATTTTATTATAATTTATTAGGATATCTAACACCAGAAAATGTACGTATAAAAATACCATCCTTGGGGGTGACAAAACAGGGATTAAATTTTATATCTGCTTCAATTGTATTTATAATTTTGTAT
>DWDT01001430.1:0-15971 GCA_018245595.1 Microceris scylla | reverse complement strand
GCCTATTGCCATGCATCGGGCACATATCCAGACTCCGAACCACTACTAGAAAATCTAAATTAGAAAATTTTGTAGTAATCTGTAATGTAATGTTGTAATCTTTAAAAAAACTATTTTTTATTTTTTATATATGTATGTATGTTACGTCGTATTTAATCGGTTTTGGAATCTAATAATTCTCTGCTGGATTTAGTTCCTCCTATATTATTAAAAAGGGATTTATTTCTTGAAATGAAATAAATATCTTTACAACGGCCATAGACCGCGCGATTAGTTTTACTGCTATTTCCGAACGTATTATTACTACAGTTACATAGAAATAATAACGGTGGAACTGAATATAAACTCTAGACTCATTGCGTTTCTAATCAAGAATTTTTCGCTGGGAGCCGATGCTTACATTTCCAGTTCAGAAGTTGCTGTAGGTTTATGGATCGAAGCAATCGAATTCCAACATGAAGACTAACAATACTTCTGGAGCTGATCACAGAATAGAGTAAGATTATCACATACAACAATGTAGCAACTATGTACCATTTAAATGTTTATTTACCATTTAAATTGGCTGCAGCAACAAATAATAGTAGCGCAGGGAGCACTACAAAGTATGCCCTGGTGATGTATGGCTTAAGGGAAGCCCACAGTATGAGAAAAAACAATTGATGACAGAAATGATGATGTTGATGAATCAATGGCCTCCATGATTGTTTTTGCTTTCTATATTATACAACAATGAAACGGTAGTTGTGCAAGTTCCTTCTGTTAACTATTAAACCATTGCGACAACTCAAACACTGAGTTAGAAAAACTTAATTAAATCTATATTTATTCTTTTAGAATTAAATAAACTATTTAAGTGTATAAGTAACGGAATTGTGTTTGTCATTCCGTTAGGGCGTTCGATAGATGAATAAAATATGAGGCCCAGGCGAGTAAAAAAATGTTTCACTTGTAGAATCTAGAGACGACAGTCCTTGTAAGGAAGGTTCAACGCATGGATACATAGATGGCGCCAACAATTAATCAGTGACTAGGCTTGGAGCCACACTACATGCATGTGGATACAATCAGCTAATCATTAAAACCGGAAGGAATTTTGTTCCCAAAAATAATGTTCCGTTCTGCAATGAATAATAATTCGAAAATCACTAACATATGCTTGAAATACTAAGGATATTTGAATTTTAAGGTTTTAAACAGGGATAATTTTACAAAAATGCCTTTTTGATGTTAAAGATATAGAAAAAGTAATAAGAGTCATACCTATGTACGTAAGGCAAGAAGTAAATTTATTCTATGAAACTTTAATATATTTAATGTAGGTGTGTTAACAGAACCATTTTTTTAATAATTCCAATGTATAACCAAATTAAAGCAAGTTAACTATCTAAGACACTATTCATAAATCAATAATATTATCCTTCCTAGTTCTACATTATCACATAAAGATTATTTCTTGTAATAGCCTTTGTGCCACTGCCAATATTAACAAGGAAGGACTATTCTAGCATGACACTCGGTGTAATGTGCCAGTGTAAAATTACAAAACGGATAAAAAATTCTAAAGCAACTAGCTTCTAGATCTTTCGATCGAATATATATTCTGTTTAAAAGAGTTTACTGTACAATATTGGTTAGATTTCGTATGCTAGTCCTCACCTTGTAAGGTAGGCTGGACGCATGACTGGCGCCAACAATCGATTACTAACTGGGAGCGGGGACATGTGACCTTTAGCAGTCAGCAGCGTTCATTGCGATCACGTATCTCGGATGCTCTACACTATAGTATACTGATAACCTAGATATCGTTTGAGGTTTCAATCTAAGAACAACAGTCTCCTGTGCGCGATAATCGAACCAAAGTATGAATTCATTGAATTAATTCGTCTGGAATGGGGCTAGCAATCGGCAATAAACCTGTCATAACATGGATATAGATAATAAGTTAATAATAACAGCAATACTCTATCTAGATATTTCTACAGCATTTTGATTTATTTACTGTTTATTGCAATAAGACTAAAAGTACTAACAGAAACCATGTCGTTTTTATCACTCTTTGTATATGGAATAAGAACATGTATATAGCTTTTGATAACAGAAGAATTGTTAACGCTAAATCAAAATAATTGTTTAGACATTGGTAGCAAAATTTCATCGGCGCCAATCAAATCGAAATACTTGTGGGAAGAGGCACTTCACCCGAAAACTTTAATAAATGATTCACCCAGGTCAATGAACTGTGAATCCAAATAGGTATCGAGCATTCGTTTGCAAATGAGCTTGGAGCTATTTGTTACAATCAATGGTACTATCGTTCGGTTCAAACGGGCTCTGGCCGTCCGAGCCAGCACGAGATCACCGTGACATAAGTCACCAAATGTAGTAAAGCTGACAACCTTGTCTTTCTATTTATATCATATCTCACTTATTCTATTCCCCTTGACGCAGTAAAACTTACGGCTCAAAGACTAATCCGAGAATTATGATATATTAATCTTTTTATTCCTTCTTTATTATCTTATGGCATTTTAAAACTTGGAAATGTTACAATAAATCATCTTCTGAGAGATAAGTATATTTATGAAAGTTTAGTACCATTTAAAATATTACATGAAATGATTAAGACAATATTTATTTTATACCTATCATTTTATGGAACGATGGAAGGAAATCTGTATTTGTAAGAATTTATACATTTTTCAATTACATAGACACAGCCAAGGCATAAAAACCAATGTTATACATATATCACTATGTAACATTCTTACGCAACAAGAATTTATTAGCGCTTTCTCTATTCGTAGAATTGGAATTGTATGCGTGACTTTAAACATTTTGTGCATGTAGGTGTATGTATAGGTGTATGTATGTATCTTTTGATGACACAACAGTTTTTGTTTTTTCAAATTTGAATCACACCTTTTGCTGTGAATTCGTTATACTATTTTCGCAGCTTTCTCAGCCAATTTTACTAACAAACATGATATCGAATCTAATATCGTCATCTTGATTACATTTGTATTCATTGCAATTGATATTATTGCATTTATTAAATTCTTGGCGTTCAGATCAATGTGATTATTTAATAAATTATTACTTACGTCTGGATGTTCTTTGACGGGCACGTATACTTTTTCTGTGAGTGTGGTCACGATGCCCTCTGGTTCTGGTAGAACTAGTGGTTCTTTCTTGACTCCATTTATTTGGAATAAACTCGCCCGCACCTTCGCTATTTCTGAAAAGAAACAAAACGAAACGTTAGCGACGTCGGTAGCATCTGCGCCAGTAAATTTGAAAGATAAAACGTGTCATATTGGTCGTGATAATTTTAGATGTCCGCCCGATCGTTTACTGGACCAGATAAAACTTAATGTTCCGCCGAAAATTTTACATTTACGAGACCTTGTTACAACTTCGGGAAAATTAATAAATTACACGTGAAATCATAAAATCTACGGGTCTCGTAAACAGTCTGTTTAAATTAGCGTGCTTATATTTGATGGTATGCTGTCAAAATATGATAGGGTTTTGTTATAATTAAATACTGTCCAGTATGAACATGTAAATAACACAAGAATGTAGCAATGACATCATTCAAATGATGTAACGTCATTGATGGATTGTAAGCTGCACCTCTAATGATACAGTACTGTCATACCAGCGCCCCCACTGTTTGTGCTGATGTAATAAGTTTTCATTAAATCTGACCATCAATTTATAATAATTTACATTGTACCTACTATTAATAAAATTATGTCAAATATGTAAAATACTTTTGACTGCCAAGCTTATTTTTTAATTTTAACCCAGCATATGTAGGTAATTTATCAATCTACGCCGCAACTTATTTATGGAATTCAAGTTTTGACTGTGTTATATAAACGTGGTCGTAAGATCATTTAATATTTATCTGATATATCTATTAAATGGAAACAGCTTGATTATTATTATCTATGATATTTTCTGCATATTCATCCGATGTGTAAATACCCACACGTGGAAACTAAAATAAACATGCGGTTTCGTTTTATCCTCTCATCCAGATAAGGAGCTGGATGAGTCACGGATAATTTCCGGGCACTACAAATGGGTAACCATCTGTTTTTGCAACAACTTTATGCGTTAAAAGTGTGTCAATTCATATAAGCGCATGAAACTTTTCTACTGCATATTTGATACCCCGTGCATGTTGCAAGAATGACTTCATCGTGTACTTCTTTTAATACTTTTTAGGACCCATAGAGGATTTCATGACAATGCCAGATTAATGAACACTCAGATATTAGAATGAGAAGTTACTAGAAGAATAGACCATCAACCTTCAAAATTTATCCTTTACTGCTATCTTCTAGTAGATTCTCATTTTATAATCTGAGAAGTAGCCATTCATTATTATTATTATGAAATCGTTATCGTTCCACTATTGGACATGAGTCTACTCTTAGATTAGAGCCGTCGTCTGCTATGCAAGACAAGTGCGGATTGGCAGACTTTACACGCACTAGTGAACGTTATAGAGAACTCTAAAGGGTTCAGGTTTCCTCAGGATGTTTTTCTTCAATATTATACCCATATGTAATAATAATATTATAAGTATACCACCTACGACCCTCCATTCTTGCAGTCTAATGCAATTGTTTTTGATAAAAGTTTTAGAGGAATGGTAAACTTCGATAATTGATATACAAAATATAGGTATAAGATATTACACAAAGTTACAATGGAACAGTAAACGTCGATGCTTGGTATAATGCTCCACCAATTTAATGGTCATCAATGTCTTTATATCTCATGTTATCAAGCGACGTCCACTGATACGTCTGGCTGTCCATACTCAGTCCAGGCGACAATGCAGAGGAGCTTTCACACCATATATGGACGGTAGTGAGTAAACAGCCTATTAACCTACCTCATGAACTCGTGGAAAGTCATGTGATCGTCAGGGGACTGCACATTTAATTGCCACCTTCGATGCCTATGAAATGAGGATTTTACAGCGTAGTCCCTGGTTTGTATATACATATACCATAAGTTGTTTAACATTATTCGTTCCATCGCTAAATAAAATATTTATATCGTTTTAAATATATACACCAAATTCTCCTTTAATATTTTATGTATATTTTCTACTATTTTCATATTGCATAGCTTGATTGTGATGTAAGCTAGCTTTTTCTCGTTACCATAATTTATTTTTCTATACTCTACGAACCGCTGATGTTAATTCATCATTTTTTTGGTCTGTATGACAACAAACGGTCAGAGCAAGGTCGAATAAAGAGCAAGTGTTCTACAAAATCCTTCAAGTATCTGTCACAGCGGACGGTGACGGCTGTCGAAACACTTGTTGCGGATACTATAACAATACATAGCCTTTGTACCGGCATGAGACATTGGAACGAAAACAAAAGACAGTATAATGGAGGTTCTGTTTTGACACAACTTATCTTGAGCCTGTCCATCCGTCACTCCACATCCATGAGCTATATGATTAATGTATTCCAGTTTGAAGTAAACCAGTCTAGAGCCTGTCATATCGGAGATTTCGTAATGTTTACGTAACTCGAGCTCGTGGTAAGCGCCGCATATAGGTACTACTGAGGACGCCAGCGCGAGACATACAATTAAGTCGTGTAAAAATAATATATTTGCGTTTTTTTTATATTAGGACGATGATGATACCATCATTGAACACGCTGGAACAAGTATATTTACACTATGATCCACTCGTCCGATTTTTTCAACAACATTACATCAGTTACAATAATGTACGTGTTGATAGAATACGACCGAAGTGTACCGACCGACGCTATATTATAGGCGTATGTGTGCGTATATATTTATTTAAGAATATACGTAGAGAATATTTGTCAGTAGGTAAGTAAGTATTGTAAAAGAAAAAATGTATTGCGCTCAACTTGTCAGTGTTGACTTGAATTACATTAACCGCAATACGAGTCTTTTCATGCTAGAGTTTTTAACGTTGTGGATAATTTCTTTAAAGCTAGTAGCAACATTCCTACTTAATATAACATTGGAAACCTGACTTGAGACATCGATACGTCTGTAACGTGATATTAAGATGACAATAACGAAGGATACGCGTTTCTAGATGGTTCTAAAGGTTCCATAATATAAAGTACTTCTCGCGAACATTATAAGTTACATGCTAGACGAGCAATGAGACAAAACAATGCAAAATTTAACGTTCGTATAACGGGTTAACTGCGATGTTAAATTTGCTTTGTTAAGTCCGGTTAGCTGTATCAAGCTTGGCAGTTTATGTACGGAGAGGACTTTTATTAACATATTGAAACCACTGAGTCATGAGGTATAGAAAAAACATGAGTACGAATAAGTATATACACAAGAAAGCTCATAATTATTCAATCAGAAAGTTTAATTACCTTCCGACAAATGCAATTAGAACGTGATTTCATAGGATAAATAGCATGGAAATTACTATAATAATAGAAAGAACATTGCAAGTTGATTTTATATATATTTTTTTATTAGCAAATGTATCTACTAACAAAAACATCACTTTATTTCATTTTAAATCATTTTATTGTCAGGTGAAATTGTGGGCTCCTTGCGTAATTTTACTTTTATGACCAGCCATGTATTACTGCTGCTTAGTACATAGTAGCACTGCATTTTAACTTTAAATAAAAACGTGTACCACAAGCCCTTCGGATCACCATCCAAATTCTATTTTAGATTACAGTTGCAATTACTTTGCATACAATATCTTCTCCGCAACGTACATACGTAATATGGTTTGATTGAAAAATAAATGAATAGGCTTTATATATGAGCCTACGGAAGTTTCCTCGTGCCGTAAAAAAAGAAGCAATCAACTCATTCTCAGAATCACTTTCATTTGTGGCCACGGTCTGAAGAGGATTTAATTCATTTGCAACTGGCTCAAGTAATGTTTAGCATTTCATCGAGCGATGGAACTGCTAACGTTGCTGAGTTTATAAATCACAAGTTATAATAGACGTTATGTCTAGACTGGTAAATTATAACTCTGTAACTCTAATTACTCACACTGTTACAATCACTACAGAAATGAACAAGATAAAAGTTATTCTCCAATGATTTCTTTAATAAATCGAGGCTATTTTCTTTGGTCATCGTAATCTTAATACGATTATGAGCGAAACGTAAATAGATAATGCAAAAATAAAATAGAGACACAAATCCGTAATTTGCTTTATCTTTCGATTCTATATGTAGGCCCAAGTAAGTTAATTTCTTTCCAGGCGGTATAAATGCGAGTACAATTTGGAACAATGAATATTCAGGTCTGGTGTTCTCACGTTGAGCGCCGATGCGTGAACGTAACGCTACGGTCAGTTTGCGTGCAGACTTACGTCGAAGAACCACCATGACTTCGAACACGCGAGCAATCACACCAACACATTAGAATGTGAGGTCTCCTACAAGCAATTAACGCGAAGACGATCTCTCCGACAGTAACCATCTAAAGTGGAAAAGTGAATTTACTTCAAGGAAAACCACTAGAATATTCCATTAGCAAAAAGCTAATCTTGCAAATATTACACATACCAATGGTCGTTTGCCGCCAGTACGAATTTGAGATGTAAAAATAAGATTATTTACTTTAAACAGACCTCATTAAGATTAAGAAACGTAAAAGATTTTACGTTACAGTAATGTAGTTGTTTGCTATTTATGTTAATGTTAAAAATGTGATGAATTATTTTCGAATATTACAGTGAAATGAGCCATTAAAAAGAAGCAGGAGTGAGTGTGAAGCAGAAGCCAGGAGTGGCATTGCATCTATGATCGATTTGAAAAGTAACTTTAATAGATTTTGTACTTAAAAAAAATAGCGTAAATAATGAACATATTGTGTTCGCAACGGACGTAACGAACTTCTGATTTATAATGTACAAATACTTGATACCAAAATAAGTACCCAAATTTAACATTAAAATTTCTTCAACCGAAATTTGCCGAGTAATTTTCCTTTGCACAGCAAACCGGCACAACGGCCATGTGTTAAAGAGGTCGTACAGGAAATAATAGCACACGGAATTAATAGGACTTTACATAAATACACAAGTATGTCGATAAAAATTTGAGAACTCGTAAAACGTTTTACTTGTGCAATTACAATGTGCGTTTATGTCAACAGCTAGCGTGCTGATGCAACAACAGCCGACGTTTTTAAATAGCAGAAATACTCGGTGAACGCAAATAAGGTGGCGAAGATTGATTACTCAAAGCCATGTTCGTAGCTCTGAAAGGTGCGCCACATTAAAGGACACTGGGACATAGAATTCAATATATTCTAACCGCACAACCAAGTAATGG
Source organism: Microceris scylla (assembly GCA_018245595.1). Classification (NCBI taxonomy): domain Eukaryota; kingdom Metazoa; phylum Arthropoda; class Insecta; order Lepidoptera; family Hesperiidae; genus Microceris; species Microceris scylla. The sequence goes on along the minus strand of DWDT01001430.1, from coordinate 7,622 downwards.
CGTAAACAATGTCAAATGTGGAAGAAGCACGTCAGATTTTTCAGACTCGGTGCTCTCTGCCCACGCCGTAAAGGACATGAAGTGATAGCATAATAATATGTAATTTTAAAGTTAAGCTAAAAGAGCAGCGTTTCAGCCAAAAGCTTTATTCTTTTTCTAGTTAAATGAAAAAACAAATCATACCGATTGTGATTCTAATATTTTCAAGATCTTTTAAAAGGTTAGTAATCTCATAAATGATTTCAGTTGGCAATTTAACGTAAACAATGGTGGTTGGAACTTGACATATTTTTATGTTTTAAAATATATGAGATTAAATTGTGACCAAGACCTCTAGATAAAAATATTTTAACAATGAGCAATAAAACTAAAACATTATGTAAAATACAACTGTGGTATATAAAATAGACATTGAGTTTTCTTTATTTCAATTGATTTATTGATTGATGACCTTGGCAACTGGATCAAAACAATGCTAGATTCAAGAAACTAATTAAGTTAACGTAACAATGGGAAACAAAAAGCGACGTATCCGTCTTTATCTATACAAAGTCACATTATTCGGTTTTTTCTTCGAGACATGCCCATTTGTCTTGTTACAGATACAGTCTTGACAAATTAAAGGCAATAATTTGAAGTCCCATGGTCAATAAAATGAAAATCAACGTTATTTGAATACGAAAAGGCGAATTAAAAACATCTAAAGAGACCACAGACAAAGAATATTACGAGGGCAACACAAATACATAGAAACATGTCAAAAAAATTAAACTACCCATGAAGCTTTAAGTGCCGTGAGAATCTACTGATTTATGCTGAAATAACGAACCCTTGATAAAACGTTTTCATTTGTTAAATAATGAGTACTCGTAACAATTTTTTTTATTACGCATGCAATGGCCGTAATCGGTTATGCGATCGATGGTAACTTCGCGCAAATATTACATTTATTGTGATATCATTATAGTTGCTCTTCCGTAAAATCATTCATTACAAACATTGTTATCATATGAAATACAGTAGCAAAAATTTTTAAACATAAGATAATGATTAAAACTTGTGAATTTCATTGTGTTAAAGACTATAACGCAAATCTAAGTCTTGAATCTTGAACTTATAATATACTTGCGCCGCTAATTTATAACGCAAAATACAATATTAAATTATGATATTTCTACAGGTATTCAAAATGTATATGTTATTGTTAACAGTGGTGCAACTTTCCAAATAACAAACAATTTTATCGTCAGTTTATACAATATTGAAATTGTGTATGTACTTACAACAAAACTCGCTGACGGTAGCGCAACATTCACTTATTACTTCTAGTAATTGGTTTTGAATAGCCTTTAATAATATTTCACTGTTATATAAATGTTGTAAATGAAATACTCAACAAATGTTGTTAACCCATTTCAATAGAAATATCACGTTTAGTAAATACAGAAGACTTCCCGTCTCTCGTGTCAAGTACCGATGCGTTGTGTATGAATTATGCATAAGTGTTCGACTCTCGCAAGGGAAGTTAAATTTAGTTGACTTAACGAAAACTTCTCATTATACCAGTGTTGCTAGTCAACGGTGTTTTGTTTTTCCCAGCGTACGGGAATATTTTAATTGAATTGTGTCCGTTTATGTTTGTGTGTAAATATTAAATGTAATGGTTTTGGAAAAGTTGATGCATAACATTTACTATTTATTATAACAATATAGTATCTATTTAAAACGATTCATTTACATGTGATTGTTAGACAATTCTGATATATACACAAAAATAAGATGACCGCAACTCGAAATAGAAATTTTTGGAAATTTATTTCCTGTTTGTTTTGTATAGTTTTCGAAGTACATAATATGTAAAAATGTTATAATAACTTAACAACATGCTTGTAATCCCCGAAGGGGTACGCAAAGGAGTGTAGTCCCACGTTTCATGAGTTACGTTCAAGTCCAATGGAATGGGTGGTGAGCCTATTGCCATACACCAGACACAGATCCAGACTCCGAGTCACTACTAGAAATTTAAATTAGAAAAATCCAATAGTACTTCGATCGGCAGTCGCGCTTGCAACCACTCAAACAACGAGGCAGTCAATGATGCCTATGAATAATTTTAATAATGCCCATGCTTATGAATGATCCCTACGAAAAATTTTACCAATCTGTTCCAATTGAATCTCGAACCTTCGCTTACGTCAGAAAATCAACGCTTTGCCAGATTTTCATAAAAATGAATGACATACTGCGTGTAAGTACTAAAATCTTCCGCAATAAAGTCTCTACTCTCAGATGTAATAAAAAGACGCTGTCCAAGTTTTCATGCTTCTTCAGTCATAAACAGTCTCGCGTGATATTTGGTTTAATAGATGTGTTGCAGATAAATCTTGAGTTTTGAGAACATGCATACAGTCAACAAGATGTAAACTTTGTGTAGTTTCTTAAACACTTCATTTACAAATTTAAAATCTCTGTGATTCATCATCTATAATTCGGCTTTTATTAATTCGTTCACTTTGCTATTTCAAACGGAAATGACAATAAATTATATAAATAATACTATCAAGGTATACGTACATTATAATATAAGAATTTAATATAACACATCATCAATTCCTTAATTGTTCCATTATAAGCCATGTACCTGTATAATATAATGACAATGAATAAATAACGCCATATTGTATCACGCAGTATTAACATCAGAATTTCCTATTCTGGCCTATTATTCATGACTGCGGTGTGTGGGACGGACACTTATTTTTCTCAGAAGGTTGAGGAGACATGTACAGTGAGTCATTTTTGAATGAACGCACATTGCAAAACACTGCCCCATTCAGACCGTGAGGTTATGCAAAACGACGCAATCGCGCAGTATTTAAAGCACATCAGAAACATAACGGACATCGTGTATTGCGAAACGTACTCAAAATGGAGTTGGGAGGTCGCCTTGTCTTCGACTCATACCGGGCTACATGCAATCGCCATGTACAAACTAAACAATCATGCGTCAACATTATAAAAATAGTAATTTGCAGAAGTTTCTCAATCGTTCTATTGTTGAGCTTTCCGGATCATAAATAATATTTACATGCCCCCCAACCCATACGTCGTAATCCCCTGTAATCCTTCAATTTTTACTAAACAAAAAGACACATTAGTCAGACGTTTTCGTTACATTTTATTTTATAGAATAGGGGGCAAACGAGCAAACGGGTCACCTGATGGTAAGTGACTGCCGTCGCCCAGGAACACCTGCGACCCAGGGGTCAGCAAGTACATAGCTTTATTTAAAACTAAGAAAACTAAGTTCCCAATCAGGATAACCTTCTACGGGAGCACCACTAGAAAATATCTGTAGCAACATGTTATTGCACACGATATACTGAAATAATGGGAAAATCGTTACAATTGTGCCCTCAATCAAATACATCTTACAGCACACTTGAAAAGGGAACCAGTTAGAACTGTCAAAACGTACAATTGTGATTGAAGCGGCATTATCTAGGCAACTCCTTATGGTCAAAAGGCTAGCATATTATTGTCAGAGTGCAGATGAGATTATTTAAGATTTCGAACGGTAATAGATTTTATAAAGTTTATGATAATTTAATCACATTAAATAAACTATAATGAAGATGGAACTGTGCAAAAAATTGATGGTATAAGAGCAAAATACTGTGTGGATAGGACAGAGATTTGAGAAAAACATTTAATTATTCTAATGTAATATGTATGACAAATAAATATTTGAATGAACTTCTAGAAAATTTGGATCGAATAATAAATAAAAGTGAAAAAGATTTGGAATTTAACCTTTAGTACCTAGTATAATTTATCAGAATCGTGTGAATTACCGCGTCTAGTGGTTATAGTATTTCTCAGAAATAAACATCAGTAGACATTCGAAATGTCAGATATACTATGTAGGATGTCAGATTTTCAAACATTCAAACGACTGGAAATACAACATGAATGGCATGTTATTTGCAAACAATGGATTAGAATCGTAAATTCGAGTTTAAAAACATTCTATAAAATGTTCTTAATTATTTTTATCATTTCCTTGAACTATACAAAATTAAAAATATTAGTTTAGTATTAATGCACACCTAAATAATATATTCCAATGTAATGACATATAACGAAAAACCCATTATGTTAGCAACTAGTGATTCCAACTTTGATTCCAATGTTGCTAACATGTTTGTTGAAATTAGAAATTAATTGTAACGGAAACGGCAGGAGGCGTAGCAAAAGTAAACAATATTTCACGCCGAACAACCAACTAGTTACAATACTAGAACATAAATATTTTATCGGAACGGAACATGTATCGAGCGTATCCATATTAGCCTAGACTTAGATTTACGACGTTTTCGCGAGAATTTACGCAAAACACATGCAAGCGTTCCATCAATAACGAGTATGCAAAAATAAAAACGGGTCAAAGTTATAATCCTTATGTCGTGAGAGAAAAATTACAGCGATGAAACTGCTAAAACATCAGGAAAATAGTTGCGGCTCATTTGAATACAGTTTTTATAACGATGAAGTATAACTCTTTGTTGTTAGCAAGGAAATCTTCGGTCGTTTGTCGTATAACTCTTTGTTGTTAGCGAGGAAATCTTCGGTCGTTTGCCGTATAACTCTTTGTTGTTAGCGAGGAAATCTTCGGTAGTTTGTCGCTGGCGTGCGAGCGCATGATGATAAACATTAAATACGTATGTTCGAGAGGAACTAAATGCGTCGAATTCGAAGCCGATGCCCCCCGAACCAATGAGCGAACGTTATGTAGCGAGTAGAATGCAGGCCACGCTCTATACTATTAATTCTCCGAACGCTGTCCGCGGTTGACGGTTATTTTATTATAGCTATAAAATCGTTAGGTGTAAACCGGCGATTTTCACTGATTTATCACCTAATATTTATTTTTCACGGTTCACTTGCGCGACACTACTGTAAATTTGGACTCCGCAAACCTAATCCTTCTGTATATAGTGTCACTGCCAAGTCTGCGTTTTATGCTATATTTAATAAATATTACAATACTAAACTTACTTGTCCAATAAACAAGGACTTTGCATGTACAACTTTCGTCATCGTGGCTTTTATATAACGCTCGTTTGGTAAATAATAGAAAGTTTATAGCGTCCGGGGTATAAAGAGGGAAATCAAAAAGCGTCGCAAATTTATGTCAGATCTATTTTAGAGAAGTTTACAGTAAAGCTTGTATATTGCACAGAGCACAAATAGGTTCTGAAGAAGGATGAGATGTTTAATTATCTGTACATGTAACATATTCGAGTAACTTCTAGAACTTTCGAACTGATAAATGAACACTAGAAATATTTGCGCTAGTTAGTTATCCAATAAACCAATAAATATTCAAGTTGGCGCATTTTTGTGTCGTTATTTAGTTTAGTCCTAATTTTAAACGTTGGCAATGTAAATCGAGACACGTTTCTGTAAATGTTAACATTAATTTCGAGATATCCCGTCGTTGATATTTCGCTAATGATTTAATCATGCTATTTATGAAATGTAATTTCAACAGCAGTCCCCAACATACGCTCTGGTTTTGTTGGAAGGAGAAATTATGTTTTCTAGCATTACTAACACATTATCTATCATCTTGTACAAGTTCAGAGCAATTTCATTAGAAATCCACAGCTATTTTTAGATTAAATCCTCCATCAAGCATATTTAAAACAATTTCGAAACATATTAACCATATATTTTTAAAGAATTGTAAAATATAGCAACATTAATCGTCCAAGCTATTTAGAGATTTAATGACATAGGAACCGGTATCATATTATTCAACAGGGGCGGTACTTGGCACTTCCAAAGACAATCAAACGCTTGTCAGTACCATTCATAATGATTCCTCATATTTGAAACAACGCCTCTCGGACACATGTCATGTTTGCTTTTGATGAGTGCATAATAATGAAGTATCGTGATACTGCTCTCATTTAACGGCTTCTAATCGCAGAAAAGTAGAACCACTCTTCACTAAACTTACTTTTATCAGCCATAACTTATAGACATACATATACAAACTCAAAACTAGAGGCTAATTTGAAATTGGGTACAAAATTCTACATAATAATACGAGTAGGGTCGTACGTATCTTCCAGTTACACAGAAGCGTCGTTCTTAAACGCCCTCAAGCTATTTCGGCCACACGATTGCGAGACATGAGACGATTTCAGAGTGACATACGCCGGTTCTGTGTTGTTGTATGAGGAGAGACCCTAATTTATGCGAGGTAGCCCAGATGTTTATCGTCGAGATCCGCCTACGCGAACGTTCAACAATACTTGAAGAAGTCGATGTGTCAAGCATTTTAATACGCCACAGAGAGCAATTCTTATGGCCATCTGGGACACTTCCTTGCTTTATCTTAAGGTACATATCTATCTACCTACATTACATATCACAGTCATCACTTGTCACTCGTTCTCGTCATCTTAATGTCCTCTTAATATGCTAATTGTGTATGTCGTTTTAAAATTTACTTCAATCTGCTGTGACTTCGAATTAACGGTTGCAATTATAACTTTAATTCAAATTGAAATGAAAATCGCTATAAGACTAATTACAGGTTATTTTCTTAAGTAAATAAATTAAACGAATAGTTATTAATAATAATTACAAGTATAAATTTAATACCTGTCATGTTGGTAGATAATAATTGCTATGGGTGCGAATTATATTATTATACACTGAAGAAATGTAGGTATTATATTTTGTACAGATAAAATCGTCAACTTCAGTTATACTACTAAACATTAATTATTATTAGTTTGATAACGGGTTCTAGTAAATAATATTGTGTAATAATTCTTATGCATTAAATATTATCAATATATTTGCTGTTAATTAAAAATATTCTTATTAATTATTCAACACACATATCACTTAGCGTTCATTATTTTATTATTAGTACGACGATTTAGATTACTGAAATGATAATAATAACAGTAATAATGATAATTAGCATTAATTAATAACAATAAAACATTAAAAATAAACTGATGAAACATATGACAATTGTTTAATCATTTGTAACACAAACTGTGGGTATTGAGATAATGAGAAAATGTGACATTAAATTTATTAGGTAACATTAACTAGGGTATTTTTACATACCAATTTAATAACGTAGACGTATTACAGTGAGAAGAACCTGTAAAATACATACATTATGTATGTTTATAAAATAAACACAAAGCATTCATTGAGTTCAAAACACTTCAATACTTCATTTGCGGTTTGTGTTATATGTACGAAACAAATTAGTTTAATATTTATTTAACGTTATAATATTTATTTCACGTCTCTAATCCCCGAAGAGTTAGACAGAGGAATGGAGAACCCTCCCACGTTTCACCGGTTACGTTTACGTCTCACTATGAAATAGGTGGTGAACCTATTGCCATACATCGGGCACTTATCCAGATTCCGAACCACTACTAAAAAATCTAAATTAGAAAATTTGTAGTTTTTGACCCGGGACCTCTCGATCGGCAGCCGCACTTGCAACCAACACGACCAACGAGGCAGTCAGGCCAGAAACTATTAATCCATCCAACTATAATACAGCCAAAAACGCATAA
>DWDT01001429.1:0-15975 GCA_018245595.1 Microceris scylla | reverse complement strand
TATAATATACAATATAATAACTCTATATATAATATAATAACTGTATAATAACACCTCTATATGTTATATAATATACAATATAATAACTCTATATATAATATAATAACTGTATAATAACACCTCTATATGTAATATAATATACAATATAATAACTCTATATATAATATAATAACTGTATAATAACACCTCTCTGCCGAATTGGTAAGGGTACGTAAATGTGCGCCAAAATATTAACGTTAACATTAAGTCTCCGCTGTGACCATGATGCAATCAGTGGGGACTCTTAAAGAAGGACTTTGATTAAGTCCGAAACGATCGTCAGGCTAACTCAAAAAGACATACGTGAGTTAAGCCAGTACCTACCTAATCCAATCCTTGAGATTGTTAACAAATAAAACAGAACCTTATAATGGTTTTAAATTGACATTTCCAGATTGCACTGTTTCTTTGTTATATTTCTTTTAGTGGAAACGCAACAAGTTAAGATGCGTTTGTAATGTGGCAAAAAAACTGCTTTTATTAGTATTACACGTCTCTGTTTTGTTTTTTCGTTTTTACAGTCTTGTAACAGTTTCTTCAACATGGTTGTAACTACTGTGGCTATATGTATGTATATAACTTTTCACGTATTCACGACACGAAAACAGAACGCAAGCACGGGATGTCTAAATTGGAAGATTAGAGCGTATCACAAAATAGCTAAGTCTCTTGTGTACCGACTGAGCGAAGGAATCAGTCTTGGTGCAAGGCCTGTAATTAGCAACCACACAGAGGGCTACGGATGCCTTTGGGTCACTTTATACGGCACATTGGCCTACCTAACCTCGCCTTTGTATCAAAGGTTTGCGACGTGTATGTGTGTTTCCAACTCAAGTATGTGGATATTTGTGTGTATGTTCGTCGTCGCTCGATAACACTGAATGATGAATAGTTGGGTGAAATTCGTACTATCTCTCTAATCATCGAATTTAGTAGTAGAACTTGATGAGATCGCATTTTTATAAAGGACTTGTTTTATAAGATTTTTCCTGTAAATTCAATCAGCGGATGATTCATCAAAACGTAACTAAGAAGCATGTGATTTTGACGCCCCAAAGCGGTAATACTATTCGCTTTGTTGGAGCGTTTATAATATAAAAATATCGTTTACATACATCATGTCATCGTTCACCTGTCACAAGAAGAATCCCTTTATCGTGGTATTTATTTACGTCCACGCCGAAACACTGGCGTCGGCGGTCTGCGGGCCTCCACGGTCAAATAAATTACCTTCCCTTTGAGAATTTGATTCTTTTGATCACTGAGAAATCAATTTCGTGTCCCCCCCTCCCCTCTGCCTACCATAAGTTGCGTTTGCTAAAACGATGATGCTTCAGACTGTTAACGAAACGCGACGGTTAAAAATAACATTTCGCTATTGATAATATCAACCGAGGAAATTTTGGACGCTCACCACGAATTTCTTACCGCTTTTAATCTCGCGAAACTCCTGTGATCTTTAGATTTATGCGTTGCGAAAGAGAAAAAACACTCGCGGCATATTATAGGTGAACTCTTAATTAAGTTTGTTTTTATGTTTATTTCTCAATACTAGCGGGTAGTTTTAAAATTGACAGATCTATAAGATTTAAGTTATTTGCCAATTAAACATAGGGTATTATTATCATGAACGTTCAATTAAATACAAAGAAGGAACTAAGTCTCTAGCCGGAATTGAGTGACTTTTAGATATGATGTAGATTTAGATTACATGTCACAAGAAATATTAGCCTCGCACAAAGACAAAGGGCGCCTTTGATCAGTCGACTCACTTTTGGCTTTTACCAACAAAGCGCTACAACCGCACGAGTTAAAAATCGACAATATGCAACGTGAAAACAAGTGGAGAAACAGAGAGCCCACGCGCGCCGGATGGCTCGCAGTCTCGTAGGTAATGTTAGTGAGGCTAATTCGTCAAAGGCGGCGCCGCCCTTTGTGCTGCTAGCTTATGGTAATCAGCGCGGGGTGCCCGCTCACAATTTAATGACCAGATTTCGGTGCTCACTACGTACCTATGTAATATAAATCCGCTCCGTCTTGGCTGATTTTTCGCATAAACACATGCCGCATAGTTACTCGTTTTAGTTTTTGTTAACACAAGATTTTCTCTCTTTTTCTCGTCTCTACAAAACAACATGAAATTATATAATTTTAATTAAAATCTTGACGTGGAAACAATACTTATCTAATTCCAATATAATTAGTACCTGAGATTGCATAGTAAATGTATTACATACACAACAATTTTATTTGCTATATACATTTATTTAATTTCTTTACCATTAGAAATACTATATTTTTGAAGTATGAACATAGCAATTTTCTCTTTGCGGGCATTCATCTTAGGTACAACCTTCTTTGGTTACACGAGAACATGCATATTTGAAGCTAACAATAACAAAGTACACCCAATCCTGAAATATTAAATAATATATGTAACACATGCTATGTAGCGTCCTTTCAGTAGCCTGGGTAAATATAGTCGAGGCAAGCAATGAAATAGCACAGATACCCCTCCAACCTGTGCATGTGTAGCTGTAGCTACACACATTGCATTTGCATGGTCGTGCAGCGGCGATCGCGGACAGTTATTGTCCAAAGCTTCGGGTATCAGCACCGGCGTATCGGCCGCGCTCAAAGGACGCCGACAAAGCGAGGCCGCGACGCGATGCGGACGGCATTAGCGGCCCGGCTTGATGCCTCCCCACGCATAGGGTTGGCGGTTCGCAAGTGTATATAACGTACTGCATGTTTTATTTTTGTAATAAAATCGTTTTTTTTATGTGAGAACGGACCGAATAGTCAATATGCAATATGTAGTATTGAATTTATAGATTGCGGATTAAACTGAAAAGTAGTTCAAGAAATCTAAATTGTTTTATTCTAAAAAGCTCTTTAATAGTATCCCATATAAGTTTACGCAATACACGTGTAAATGGGTTGCTAAACTTGGGATGTTAAAACATCACTGTAATCTGACATCTCTCTTTGTGACTTCTTTCCATAATCTGACATCAAAGATAATATAAATACATTCAAAATATTGCAAACCCCTATTCGTGTGGCCGGTTCGGCGCCCCGCCAGCCCTGCCCTCCTGAGCCCTCCTAGCTCAAAGTGAGTATGTTACTCTTTAACCTGAGCGATTCGCGACCGGCTAAACTTACCACTCCGCTAAATAAAGTTAAAAGGCTCCTCGAGCTTTGTCTCGGCTCTCCTTTGATGTACGGCGAGAACGCTCCCCCCTTGCCTCCCCCCGCCCCCGCTCTCCACCAGCGCCCCTCTCGCAAACAGTTCACCGCAAGCTCCAACTATTGCCTTAATGCCTTTTCCGATCGGATATACGTACGATTGATTAGTACGTTGTATGAAGGTATTTCGGTGGAGGTCCGATCAAAGTGGTCGCCTCTTTTCCGCGACGACGGCGCCCAACTGAACAACCCTTATCATACTGATCTCTTGCGGTCGTTACGTAATCGCTGGAAGATTGCCCACGTTACGAATTACGAGTTAGCTACTTAACGACGATTAACGGTTCATACTGCGTGTATCGTTTACATTGATCGACGGTGATATTGAAGGGAATTAACTAATTGCTCCCATTCACGTGCGGCTCACGAATAGTACTTGACAATGTTTATGGTGTAGGTACACTGCGAACATAACTTGGGTGTATATCAGTAACTCTTATAGTCCCACAATATTCCTATACAAATAATATAATTATAAGTAGTATCAGTTAGGCAATAGCAGCGTATTGAAGCAATACAATACAGACAATAACGGACACAAAATCGTTTTCCATGTGAGGCATTAATCAATTATTTTTAATCCGCTTTGTCCATGCACCGCTCTCATCGGACTTGTATCCGGTTGGAATACTGGATTTGGAAAATTTAATTAGTGTAATAACTCGCAGTTCCATTATGGCAATCAGAGGAAAACGGAAAGTTTGTGCACATCAAAGAGGCGCTTAGTGCGCGAGCTCTCCCCCGAATAATGACGAACCAGTGATGTGAATTATTTTGTTTGCTCTCCCGACTACATTATAGTATCCGATTGAGCTGGTCTTCCCTCTGGTGCGTTTGGACATAATGCTTTCATCTTCTTTTTTAAAAACAACAAGACAGATACTATAGATCATAGACATTTTTTTCTCAAGGCTCTGTCAAACCGTGTGCAGTGTTCTTAATATTATTGATGTTTATTATTATGTGAGTGTATGGGCTTTATTATGATTATCATTATTGTTATGTGAGTGTATGGGCTTTATAAAAGCTCACATAATTTCAAATAGTACATATTCTTTCAGAGATGACCCCCGAAACCCTAGTTCGTGAGTAATTACTAAGCCTTTATTAGCGGCAAAAAGACATCATTTCGCAAAACAAATAAAAAGTATGGTATATTAAAACAATATTTATCTTCATCATCATTCATATACAATATATGTATATTGAATATTGCATGTCACACTTGATTATATGTATAAAAATAAACAAATATAACATTAATATGGTTCATCATATTTATCACTTTTTGATCTAATAATTGTAAGTAAATGGAACCGACCTAAACTTTTGCGACATTGCGTAAAAACCTATCTATCGTACATGATTATTATTCAAGTATAAAAGCGCAAGACATACATAACTCTATTGGGTATGTAACACGCACACAGCGGCTATTTCATTTAATAGCTATCATCAAACGCGCTGTTAGACAGACAATATAGACAAACGTCTTTGACGTGTATTGACTCCGATACTGAATGGATGATTCAAAATGGATTCCTCGAGTTAATTCGTCTTGTGGGGGTGAACGGCTCGTTTATGAAGTGACTACGCATCAATTTCGGGCATTTCTACAAAATCGACTATCAACTCGGGTCTCCGTGTTCCCTTAATTAGTATTACACTGTATGCACTGATTTTAGCTGGCAATAATTATCAAATGTTCAATCATTACTACAATTTAATGTGTGTTATAATTTAAAAAAATACGTAAATATCGACATATTTGATCGAAAGTCTTTGAACTTGTAGCTATTTTAAATATCTTTGCTTTTAGTAAAAGAATAAACAAAAACATCCTATAGGTACTACTATTTATATTTCAAATAAAGAGACAATAAGACGGCTGCTTTGCTTTAAAGATTATTTAAATTAAAATGATTTATTACAAGAATGTTGTAACGAAAATGTTCAAGACTTTGTTAAAAGTATATGAATGTGATTGTTTAGTATACATATATCTTTGAAAATACTGATCAATTATTTTTTTTTTCTTTTCAGATATTATAAAAATAAAGTAAAGAGGCGGACACAAATATGCAGCGGCGATAAGCTGCTATACAGGTAAAAACCTCATTTCTCATTACATAAATATATCATTATCCATCAAAATGACTATTCAAAGTATTTTTTCTAATAGTACTGAATTTAGTTTTCGCGCCAATAATACTATGTTTACCAGCTTACATCTGGTGTCGTCATCTGGCGACAGCTGGAAATACTATGCAAATCAGATCACACTTTGCTCGCGACCGTAGTCCCTTCTCACGTTACTAGATGGCGTTTTGCAAAAGCGCGGGCGGACTGTCATTTGTCAACATGCTGTCCCCAACGTCACGTCAGATCCGAAGTGTCAAATTCGTGTCGCTGTCGCTGTTGTATACAAAACCTAACTGAACCAAGCTAATCTATTATTCATTTGCGAGAAACTTTTCATGTTTCGCGTCTCTCGTTTCTATCTCGTGACGGCTTACAGAATTTCGTTAACAAGTGAGTGTATCAATTATGGTATAGTGTTTCACTCATTAATGTTCCATAAATACGATCCTTCCGGGTTTCCGAGTACGGTTTCAGTGTTTACATCTCCGCGGCCGTCCGTGTAACGTGAGGCTGGGCGTCGCGTTGTAATTAAATATTAAAGAAAAATTCACGCCTAATTTCTCTATCTACGGATGTTTAGCGAGCTTTTTCATTGTATACAACTTGCTTCCTGTGTTTTCGAACGTCACGTTCAATCAGCGATTTGATTTCCCGCGTAAACCGCTTAAAGTTTGAATGAGTTGTAAGTGCCAATGTACAATGTATTGTTCTTTCTTACACCGAATTTATTTATATTTGTGCGATTTTGGTAGTATTTACGGGCTGTTTAACGTATTATATTCATGTGCTGCCAATATGTGCGATATATTAAAATAATTATATGGTACAAGTGTGATATTCCATTATAACAATTATATATGTAAAATAATTATAATAAATACTTAGTAAAATAATAATAATAGATAGAGACTTGGTAGATTTGCATGTTTAATATGATTCATTAATAGGAAGCCCATAAAATACAAGTTATTGATTTTATGATTATTATAAACCCCATCCCAAATATGAGTATTACACAACACAGGAGGGTTGTAACCACATTCGATCGGAGGCCATTGTGTGAGCTCAGCATCCGACTCAGGCTCCTTCACTTGTACAAGTGATATTGCGTTGCGCAGTCGTACATATCTCAATATTAATTTCATTGCAAAAAATATTATTAACCATCATAATAACTATTAACAGCTGAGGTGCATCTGAGTGTATTGTTTGTTCCATCACAATGAATATGGTGAGCTCTTTTATACCATTTTTCTTTTCTTTGTAAAGTTTTTTTTTACAACTTGCTCTCTGAACCATGAAGTTATGGATATAATCAGTTATGACATTAGCCTATTATGAATAGAAAAGGTGCAGTTTTTGTTGAGTTTCATAAGTATATTTGCTTAATGGTTTGTTGAAGTTTTGTTCCGATATTAAAAACTGCTCAGGGTCTTATAAGGTGTAATATGAAATATGAGCCTTACCTTTTTAATTTTGTTGGAAAAAAAATATATAATAAGGTTATTTAGAGAATTAATACCTTGAAATAGATTTGTGCAGTGTGCATAGTGTAGTTATGATGGTTTCATCCGACGCCGATCGATGGAAACCCTTGACTTTGGTGCGGCTGCCTCATTTTTGTCTGCCTTCTCTTTCCAACCTACAGAATCAGATATTAAAGTCTACGTCCTGATTCCTATTGTTTGGTGTATTGATTTTTTTGATGCTCCTATACTTTTCTGCTGCGCATCAAAAATGGAGCGGACGGAGTGTGCTGTTTGGTTCATATTTACAGTAATAAGGGTGATCAGTTGCATTTTTTTGTGTTGTGTAATACATCTTTTGGGCTTAATGTGTACTAAAGTGAAGGTAACATACAAAAAGTTCTTTTTTTATGACATAACTACAACACCCGTCAATTAAACTTCCATCCTTTTTCTTACTTGATATTCTATTTCGATTTTTATTTGGGTTCAGTGTGTTTTATGGATTTCTGTGTATTGTCTCAGATCAGTGACTTAATTCAGTAATGGTAAACATTTAACTTTTCTTATTGCTCTATACTGAATAATATTATGTTTGTTAGTCTGGTAATAGCTTTAAATTTTTTCTAAAGAGAACTCTATTTGTAATTGTGAAATAGAAAAGATTCTTGAAACAGTAAACAGTAATGAGAATTTGATACAATAATGTTGCAGTAATATAATATTTGTGAAATGGGAAATAGTAATGATATGAAAGTCAATAAATGATATTGGTATAAATTGACAGATAAAATTTTATTGTATTAATGGGGTAGCTTATAGAGGCTTAAAAAATGTCATTGGGACTCTTTTTGAATTTAAAATTAATTCGCCTAAAGCAATGAAATATACAATAATAATAGAACTATATTACCCTCATTTGTGTTAATTAGCATCTTTTGGTCACCTTTTGCTTTATATCTACATATGTTATTTTTAAGTAGTTATTAGCCAATATTATCTAGTTACCTAGACTTCGTAAAAATTGAAAGACAAATGTCGGGCGATACCGTAAACAAATATTAAAACATTTGTAATGTATACTTTTTTTTACTGTGGCAGGTGGTATCTCGCCATGCAGCGCGCGGGTGGGAGCAGGGCCTGTGCGCCATGAGCCACACTCCTATAGGCGGCCACCCGCAAGGTAAACACATCCACATCATTTTATTATATTATTTTTTATTTTTTTTATTGTTAAGAGTAATACCTTTTGATATTAAATAGTGACTGCAATAATGACATATACATATGTATTCAAAATGGAATATTTTCTACTGATGTGGTCCATGGTCACAAGTTTTTAACTATTTTTTTGATGTTTCTCATATCACAATGTAGTTCTTATTAAATCTTCTTTTGACGTAGACTGAATAAATCCTTTTTGCTCATATAGACTGGCACAATTACTGGTTATTGGTTTTGCAGTGTTTCGAATGTTACAATTACAATGAAAAGATATTGGTGTGTTCTGATGTGTAGGTTGGGAGCACAAGCTTGCAGACAGGTCGTCGCTGCCGCCAGCACCGGGAGAGGAGAAGGTCAAGTCTCAATCAGCCCGACATGTGTTCACACACCCTCATTTCTCCAAGTCAGTATTGACGACTTTTCTACAGTTGTATTAGTTAAATGGGTATTTGTGTCAACTAAAAGGATTCTTTTATAGGAAAAGGAACAATAGTGTTCATGAAAAGAAATCTATGTCTAGCAGTGGACTGATAGACACTGATGATGTTGTTGTTGAAACTGTATTAATTATTTTATATACAACGTTATAAATACTTTTTGATTTAGTATCTTACATAGTTTATTATAAATGTATGGTGCATTGAGTTGAGTATCCATACTTCAATTTATCTTTATTATGGAGTTTCAGACGCGGATTACATAAGTTATAATAATAAATAATGATAATAATCGACCTATTATAATTCCACTGTTGGAATATGGATCTCCTCTTATATTGAGAGAGTTAAGGCCATAGTCTACCACGCTGGCCAAGTGCGTGTTGGCAGACTTCACACTCCTTAGAAAATATTTTTTTTATATAAACTCTAAGGTGTGCAGGTTTCCTCACGATGTTTTACGTTACCGCCAGCAAGTGATATTTAAATTTAAAACGCACTATTGTTAAGAGGTACACGTGCCATGGATTTGAACCCAGCGTCCCCGGAGTGGGGCTGAATTCTTAACCACCAGGCGATCATTGCTTACAAGTTAAAATTTTTTTTTATTTTGATCCAGAAATTTTTTCGCTGCCGAATATTAATTTTTTTTTATCAGAAGACTTAACGAGAATGGTAATATGTAATTCAGTTACTTACTGCCTTTACCGTGTCTACTGTACTATATTGCTACAACGTGGAGTATTGCATCCCATTCCACGATCAAATTCTGTGCGCAGGACGTCGGCATGGCGGTCGGAGACGGAGGGCTCGTCGGGCAGCTCCGCGCGCTCGCCCGCCAGCCCGCCCTACGTGCGCTGGGCCCGCACGCTGCACCACCTGCTCGAGGTGATCGCACACACTGTATTCATTTCATCTTAGCCGCATTGCTCGCTGCTCGGCTCTCGCAAAATAGGCTATACTGTTCTTAAGCAGCTGTGACCAATTACCGTTAAGTGACCGGTCAGCCTGTATGTCAGGATAAAGCCGTCGCTTTTGTAAATAAAGAACAAATAAACTGCTCACCAGGACGCCGAGGGAGTGCGGCTGTTTCGCAAATTCGTGGGCGGCGCAGGCGGGCTGCATGTGGACCGGCTCAACTTCTACTTCGCCGTGCAGGGCCTACGCCAAGAGGTGGAGCCCGCCAAGATCCGCCAGGTCGTCTCCGCCATATACAAGTGAGTACATGTATATTTCTAATTTTATCCAATGCTTTGTTAATTCGTTTCAAATATTTGTCAATCACAACAAATTTGATGTCTATTTCTGTCACATGTCGGTATAATAGGGATTTAATTAAAAACTAAAAGTTATGAATTATTACGCTACATAAAATTCAAAAATATTTATTATAAGCACAGATTTAATTGTTATTCCCACATAGTATTTCTGTATTGTTATTGCATGGACACAGGAATTACCACAACAGAACTTTAAAACGGAATTTTCAGAATAGAATGTATGAAGCACTTATTGGTGACTGACATGAGTGTGTTGCTAGGTTCCTACGCAAGTCCCAGCTAGCGATGCCGGAGGAGCTGAAGACGCACGTAAAGCAGTGCCTGAAGGATGGCACTTCCATCGAGAAGACTATCTTTGACCGCATGGAACAGGAGGTGGGACATCTCAACATTATTATAACGCGCTGGTTGTGTAGTATGTTAACAGTAATTAATGGTATTATTAATGTGGGAGGAATATACATATAGTATATTTGCTCATTTTAATCCGTCGCTGCCACACATGTACGGTGATGAGCAAGAAAATACATATACAAATTCTAAAAGTGGTTATTTTGTTGCTTTTTTGGATGCAACATTATTCATGGATGGTTCTTTGAAGTAGCAGAAAATGACTCTTTTCCTATCATTTAAAAAGGACGCAAACATGAGGGCCCAATTGAAATATCGTATTTGTTAATTGCTAGTGTGTGTGTGGGCGCGCAGGTGACGCTGGCCATCACGGAGACCACGTACCAGGCGTTTCTACGCTCCGAGGCCTACGTGTCGTACGTGAGCGCCGCTACGCAGCCGCTCTCCTCGCCCGACACCGAGCCGCACGTCCGGGAGGTACGACGACCACATGTATCTCCTGTCCTTGCAGCGAAGCCTTCTTGAACAGCCAGAATATTGACTTTTATTTAGGCTTTTTTAAATAAATTCTTTTACGTATAGTTAGGGAATTTTATGACTTTTTTTCTCATCATAACAATATAAATGTCTTAGTGCATAAACATTATGATACATCGGTATTTGTATCCATCGAGTGGGGAAAGGGCTGTTTTGCAGTATATAATACAAAATATACACTATTTTGCTTTACCGAGCACCATGGAGATAGATAAAAGTTACTGGGAATATATTAAATATATTTTGGCGGTAAACTCGTTAATGTCATGAAAAAGGTTAGTAAAGGACGTGTATCATATCAAAAATAGTGGGTAAATAGAGCGAGGTGACGATATAATGTAATGTGAATGTCTCGTGGGCGCAGGTGTGCGCGGGCGGCGCGCTGGCCACGCTGCACGAGGGGCAGGAGCTGGGCGGCGCGCCTGCGCGCCTCACGCACGACGCACTACTCGCCACGCAGTCGCGTCGCCTGCACGCCGACGTCGCGCCGTCAGTACCCCACGCACATCTACACTTAAACCTACACCTACACGTACACGCACCCGGACACACGCACACTACACGTACGCACGCATTCGCGGCTTACGTCACATCGAATACGGTCTTCCCGTCGCTCTACAATGCTGCATCACAATGACTTTATTTATTAGCAATATCAACTTTTCAGCGCTAAACGAATGTCAGCGCTAAGCGGAAAGCAGCCGTTAGTGTGATTGGAAAATCATCATGTTTAATGTACTGCCGATATACTCAGAATAACTTCACTATTAATCTAAGTAGAATATTATGAAGTGTCCGGTGGACACCAACTGTAAGAACAACGGGTATTATAACCATAGCGATATGCAAGTTAGTTTCGAAGAAAAAGTATGTAACGGTTTTTAAAAAAAATGCAGTTATTTGTAATGAAAGGTTTATAAAAATTAAACTTGCCATTTATCTGATGGAACGTAAATAGGCATGGTCGACTATTTGCAATTAGTGAATTGTCTTTGTTGAACGTACTTGCATATCACTATTATTAGGTACGCAATTTTCTAAAAATATAATTATTAGTGAAATCATCCATCAATCAAGTTGATACGAGGTATAAGACTATATGCATTTGGATTTTATAATTACACTGACACTTAAATAACTTTTGTATGAACTTGAGTGGTGATAATCGAGTGTATTTTCATAGTAAACTACATAGAATAGATACGTCAGTATCCAAATATAAAATTGTACTGTTGGCATAAGATTTTTGGCATAAGGCATTAAATCCCAAGTTTATTTAAATTAAATAATACTTCCTCTCAATACTGACTTATCAGTAGCTAGCACTGTTTGAACCATCCATAGATTGCATTTTATCCTTTTTAATTTTTTTTACCAATGTGTGAGCCCGCACTGCATGCCGCCGCCCCCGAGCGATGCCTAATGTTAGTCGATACTGTAATCCGTTTTTCCCGCAGCTTGACTTATGTTCCGTATCGTTTGCCCCCATGTTTGTGTCCGCGCCCGCATGCTCGCTGCCCGACGCAATACACACGCCAAACACGAATACCGCCACCCGAATCAACGTACATCCTCACATCCTCACCTCCATTGCCTTCGTTCCATTTTCCTTTTTTTTTAAATTTCACCCTCCTTTTTTATTTTGGTCTTTATATCCCCAACTATTTATTTAATTCTCTTATTATTAACGGTCTATTTTTTTGGCTCTCAATTTAAACAAATAACTGACCCATACTAATGAATCTAACCTTCCGACCAAATGTAACTACCATTTACTTTTTATTTGCTGCATTATCTCTTCACTCGCTGCCACTTTTGCAAACAAACTTTCACCCACATTTCGTTTGCTGTACTTATACTGACTGTTATATTCGCTATGGCGTCATATCTCGCGACTCGTACCACCGTTTTCTTCGTTACCCGCGAAATACCCTATGTATATCCTTATTTCCCTCACGTTTCTCCTATGTATATCCGAAATTCCCCCTTATACCGGATCCCATTCCCGACTTTTCGGGTACTCCTGCCCATTCCCGCCGTGAACACCGCCCCCACGTCCGCGACTCGGGCGCCGCAGACACCGCAAGCGCTCGGTGTACAGCGCGCACGTGACGTACGGCGGCTACTGCCCCGCGTCGCGCCAGGACTCGGAGCGCGCCAGCCTCAGCAGCGGCCGCACCGACAGCGACGCGGTCTCGCTCTCCGGCAGCTCGCTGTGAGTGCCCGCCGCCCGCGCGCTCCCTCTGGATGCAAGCGGAAGCCCAAAATTTCTATTGTCATGTTGCGACAACAGATTAAATATTATTATATTGGCAGCTAAGATTATATATAGCCCTGTCGATGACTGGTACCGCTAGATCTGTGGTTAGAGAACTTGATTGCTGAGTCTGAAGCCGTGGGTTCGATTCCCAAGACGGTTCGGACACGTTATCTAACGTATCCATTATATGTAAACCTCCACAACTTAAATATCGATACAACAAGGTAAGTGAAATTGGACTAAGATTGATAGAAGCGCACGTAATAGTTAGTGACCAAAGTATTGAGTCGTACCCGTAGATAGTGTGTAAGTATAGAACGTGTTTAGTTTGAATTTTTTATTTATTTTTTGTTTAAGTCTCAGTTGCCCCAGGCTGTACCCCTCGCTTTGTTTAAACAATTTTTACTAATATCACATCACTTGTTCATATAATTCACTTGACGATCTCAGAGAATTAGATCGATCAGTTTTTTTAATACCGCTAAATTAGGAATGATGAGAATCCGCTACTCAAATGTACACCGCTTTTACACCGATTAATTCGATTTCGCTCGATATAAAATGTACACTAATATAGTTATGACAACCTGCAAACGAGACCAAAAATTCTACAGAAATGTGGAGACAAAGTAAAAACGTGCAATATATGTATAATTTAATATTTATGTGCTTTGCATTTACTTCTAGTACATTTTTTAATGAGTTATTGGGCTAATGAGAAGACACTAGTCATCCACAATAGAAAACATTTTAGTGAAGGATCAAACGTTTCGTATTTTTATAATGTGTTACAATAAGTAAATGAGCGTGTGTCGGTGTGCGCAGGGACGGCATGTCGGCGCGTGGCATGCGCGAGGCGCGCGAGCGGGATGTGCGCCGCCCGCGCCTGCACGGCGCCGAGCGCCACGCCGTCATCAACAAGGAGCACGACACCGCCATGGTACATACTCACACAGACACAGACACATACACTCACACGCACCTACAGACAAACGTACACATAACAAAGCGCGCGCGTACGCACACCTGCAGCTAATGCTTAGAATTTGACGTGTTCGTACTCGTGTGTCCTATTACACATTTGGCAATAAATTTGAACCAACCAGAAAAGAGGGACCACAGGGCCTGTGACAACGTTATCCTGTTACCTAATAATTAGACGAAACTAGTAATTTCATATCCTGTTATCAATTATTAAGGGTGATTATTATCCAGGCTTGAAGTTGGAATCAATAAAATAAACAATAAAAAACAAATAGTTGCCCTCAACAACCAATTTCAATAGTCACGAATATACATACATAGATAAATAAAATCCGAAGCAATTCTGTAATCTTTCCATTGTCACCACAGTACTTAGTCATGTACGACGAAATAATGTTATGAATTTATATATTCAATATCGTGATTATATCCTAGTGATACGCGTGTATACAAAGTGAAACTGCCTTGTGAAAAAATTCAGGCAATGTGTAATAATAATGCGAGTATCCCTCCGCAGATGATCCCGCGCACGCAGCGCATGCAGGCGGAGCAGCTGCGCGTGCTGCCGCCGGCTGAGTTCGCGCCGCTACTCATCGAGCGGCTTGAGCGCGTACGCCGCGACCAGGAGGCCAAGGAGCGCCTCGAGCGCCGCCTGCAGGAGGTACTGCCCGCCGCCTCAGTGTTACTGGTGTTCAATACTCAATCAATACTTTGTTTTAATAGTATAATCTTTCTTACGGACATTTACTGCGTATGTTTGACATACATAATATATTTCTAAGTTGCAACTGCAATCTTTACTATTTATCTAATATTTAGCAACCACTTGGGAGATCCTTATTATAAAGATACGGCTAAGTTAAATAATTTATGATGTATAGGGCGACTGTGAGGACGGTTCGTCGCAGGCGCTGCCGCCGCAGCTGGTGGCGGCCGCCATCCGCGAGAAACTGCAGCTGGACGACGACAACGATCAGGACATACTCGGTAAAGAGTGGATAGTTTCATTTCCAAATGAAATACATATGTGTGAATGGTCGAAGAAAATTATGCTAGGGGCATTAACATGTTATACTGTGTATCATTATATACCTTTAATAATGTTATTAATCCTTTCAATGTGAGGTGGTTTTTGGAGATGGCCAAAAATACTATTAATGTGTCATTTATTTACGATTAAGATATACCTCAAAAACTGTTGAAACGAAACATTAAAAATGTTTCCATTCAAGTGACCCTTCTAGGGAGCTATCCACGCATTAGGGTGCGTTTCCACCAGGGATGAGCGAAGATGCGTAGCGAGGAATGTGTTTGTTAAGAACCAATAGGATCCTTTCCCTTTCCCTGTACTGAGCGAGGCTAGGTAAAAGAAGGGATGCTATTGGTTCTCAACAAACACATTCCTCGCTACGCATCCTCGCTCATCCCTAGTGGAAACGCACCCTTAACGTGAATTGTAATAAATATAATAGTCAGCTTGTGAATGTTGTGTATTCGTAACATAAGAGTAAGTGGGTGTGTGTGATGGCAGACCAGCACGTGTCGCGCGTGTGGTCGGAGCGCACGCCGGGCGCGTCGCCACCGGGTGGGCGCCGCGCTCGTGCGCGTCACGGGCCGCACGCCCCGCACGGGCCGCACGCGCCGCATGCGGCCCGCCGCGCGCCCTCCGCGCTCTCGGCCGACTCGGGCCATTTCGACGCGCCGCCCGACGCGCTGCACCATCCGCACTCCTTAACGCGAAGGTACCGCACGCTTTCCTTTTGCCTTAAATTCATTGACGAGGCGTGTCTTAAACGCATCGATGACACCATTAAAGGTCTTTGAATATTACTTTATATGTGACCGAATTTCAATTTCCGTCATTCCAGTGGAGTATCTAGTCATTTCATTTCCGTCATTCTAGTGATAGCCTAGTGGTTAAGAATTCAACCCCTCACTCCGGGGGTGCCGGGTTCAAACCCACGGCGCGCACCTCTTTACAAAAAGTGCGTTTTAAGTTTAAATAT
>DWDT01001428.1:0-15976 GCA_018245595.1 Microceris scylla | reverse complement strand
ACACACACATACATACATACATACATACATACACATATACATCCATACAAACACGCGTACATAGAACATGTAGAAGGCTATCGAACTTATCATAATTATATACCAGTGTATACAAAAATTCATTATGCTATAAATAAAACTGTTCTATCTTTCTCTTATTTCAGACCGACATTCATGTTATGTTCAAAAACACTTCTTTAACGTCAATTAATTTCAAAAGTTTGTGTATTATTTAACGAAATGATTGTAGCATTTTGTCAAATAAAGACTCACAGGTATTGGCAAGGAATTTTCTCTTTGAAAGTTTTATAAATGTAATGTGTTATGTACTGATTGTTTTGTCTATTAATAGACGATTTGGTATAGTAACGTCCAAATAACTAGTTTGAAAATGTCAGCACTAATGTAGGGTCTTCTTCTTACCTTTCTTTTCTTGTTTAAAACAAAAAATATAACGTTCACATAATTTCCTCTTTTTAAAATTTTGCCTATTTGTTCGGTTTTACCTATGAGTTTTTGTGTGTTATTAGACGATTTGGTACGGAGAAGACCTTATTTAAATCTGTCTGCAATGATGTAAAGTCCTAGCTTACATGTTAATAACAAAACTGTAATTTTCATTACTAGTTGCTAAATTTAAATTGGGACTTGACACGTGCTGATAAAAATGTTGTTATCATAGTATAAAAAGAATTCATATATTTTTTTGGCATATTATTTCAGGTGTACTATTTTATGATATTTAATTATTCGCCTACAACAATTATATATACACGTACTTCGATCAATAGGTATCTTTTGCGTTTGGGCTACAATGTAAATAAATTAAAAAAAAATAAAAGCAACATTTTTGTAACTATTCAAATTTAAAAAAATATGCCGCTCAATAAGAAATTAAAAAATATAGATCCAACAATTATTATAAAAGTCGTTAAATGAAAGATTAAAGACTGTTTATATAAAAAAATTACGAGTTAAAGATTAAAAAGTGTCTCAATTCTTTTGGTAGAAACAGCGTAAATCCAAACATTGTTGTTCTGTTCGCATATTAACGTAATTTCAGGTATAAAAGTTTACTTGGCCTATATTTATTGAGGGTGCAGACTACGAGTAAGGGTGGAGGGTGTGATTCAGACCACGTGTCGCGAAAGCGGGTGCGTGGTCGTCGGTAACGATTTTTTAAGATCACAGCTGTGACGTGGCGCGCCGTGGGCATGCGCAGTGGGCGCCGCCAGCACGTGGCTACCACGAGCTGGGCAACATTCAACTTTTAATTCGATTACACCAAGTTTCACTTAGGGCGTTCTCTGCTAACGGCAGGTTTAATCTAACCAATCAAATTGAAAATCGCATGAAGCGCGCATAAGGACTGTCTTTTGTTTTTATTTTTGAAAATGCATACCTACCTACCCTTTCAAATATATCGAACTATACTTAATTAATTTTTTTTTACATACTTAAAAATACCCCGTTACCAAGGGAACACTCTTGGTCTTGAATAATTTCCCATGCTCATAACAGGTCATTTTCCAGGCTCTCCCCAAATTTCTCCTTTACTTTCGTAGAGCCGCAAGCGACATGCGCCGAATACGGATGTAGGCCACGTGGCGGTCCCCAGTTGCATAACCTTTCTGCATAGCCAGTGACAATCCCTGGCCAGTGACAATGCTGCATTACGAGCTTCACAGCTAACGACCACGTGTTACGGTTAAAATTGAGTTTAAATCAACACTTTAAGACGGTTTTACTATCAAATTGGCGGCGCCATTGAAATGAAAATGCGAGCGACGAAATAGTAATTTAATATTATTGAAGAGAAACAGTTATTTAATATTAACATAAATTGTGGTCGTCAGGATGACTAGCAATTTCAAATACCCATACTAAAAACATAAACATACTATGTATTTGCCGTTTAAAACCTCGTGTAGCCAAAAAAGATATCTATTTGAATCTTATTAGACTGTCGAGGAATAAATCCTCAGTAACTTGTCGAGACCTTGGCGAGTCATTTTCCACCACACTGAACCAGAGTAGATTAACAGATAAATGGATTAATGACTAAACTTAAGACGGCTTTTCTTTAAATCGAATAAGATAAGTTCTAATAGAAGCAACTACTTAATTTGCAACGGTCACCCATTTAATGCTTGACAGTTTTCTACATTCGCCCAATGTACAACATAGATCATGTATTTTTGAACGTAAATCAAGTGAAAAATTTCTTTTAGTATTTTTTTTGTTCTGTGTACATTTAATACCGTATTATATTTCTCTTGTTAATTATTATTGAGCAAGGTAGTGTTGCAACAATAAACAAACTATGGACTAGACTGCCTACCTATCCACTTACGTAAGTACCTATTGTGAATACAATGACGCTTATCGCCTACGTAATCAACTTACGTAGATTATTTTTGAAAAAATTAACACAATAAATCGTAAAGCATTTTAATTGCAAACTAAAACAAACAATTCGAAATTACTAATTGAATAAATGTTAACTACAGTAGCAATCAATGCATCAAGTATTATTTGGTAATGTTTGATAAAATTCTGTTATAAAACATTATCAATTGTAAAACTCGCATTAGTATAGTTAAACAGGAAATAAGTGTTCATGAATGACATTTCGATGTAATTTATTTTTATAATAGAAGTCTGATTTGTTCAGCATTCTTATTACGGGTGCATGCATACCAGGAAGTCAGCGGCTAAGGAATGTCTGGCCACGCCTTCTGGCCCTAGCCGGTGCTAGTACTACGGCATGTCGCAGCCACGTTGCACTACGCCGCCGCGCACACATACACACAAACCGGACATGAACCAAGGCGAATACTGCAGAATGCAGAATTGCCGCCATTCTGTCATTACCCCGCCATTTCCCGCAACAGGAAGAATTACGTATTGCTAAAGGGTTTCTAACAATAAGACTAAACATAGTTGCTATTTTTTATTTGCATTCCAACTGATTGGCTATTTTGTTCTGTGATCAAAGACGTTAAGTAAACATGAAGCCTTCCACTTAACGATTAGGTATTTTACTTATAATGTAAGCAAAACAAATATGTACCTACATCGAGTGTATAATATAATCGATTAACTAACGTTTTGTGAAGCCAGCGACCTCGACGAAATGTACTTGGGAACAAAGCAACCACAAAACAAATGTTCTTTGCTTAGAGAATTCCAGAGTTGCAAAACCACTTAAGAGTTTTGTAATTCTAGTATCTAAGGCAGAAAATAACTTAAGAAAATACACTTTTAACTATTGCTTTTTAGTAGACCAAAGATTAAAAATGGCCGTAAACAGGTATTATTGTTGTCACTAAATACTTATTTAAACGTAATAATTGAACAAACTACAATTAAATTCCGCTACAATATAAACCCGCCATAATGTAACGTGGACGCCACGAGAACGCCATGCCGTGAAACGTAACGTCGTGCACGCTCGATACTATTAAATATTCAGGTAAGATTTTGAACAAAACACATTTCTTACATTTAACGCTTTACCATAACACGGACAGTAGTAAATTATGACGTAATTACCGCCAGCACCACATTATAATAAAGACATGTGCCAAACACGTCGGCGAGCTCCGTTCGTCATACTAGAAATTCCAATGCGGACCTTATGAACTTATATCACTTCTGTGGACACTTCACAATATAATCCATTTATACTTGTCGGCGACTTCGCAAAACCACAAATATGAGAACTGAAAGTTGACAAGAGCGCGGATGTAGTGTATATCCATATTATGGAAAGGATTAGCGATGTCGCATGAAATATGCGACGGTCACGCGCGGCAGCTGCGGGGCAACTAGAGGGGAGTCAGTAGGCGCGTCGCGAGGAGGTGCGGCGCGCGGGCGGGAGGGGGCGTCTGGCTGGCAGCGCGGGGAGCCGGCGACGGCGTCTGACTGAAACCACGAACCAAGGGTTGTCAGAGTGTAACTTTTGTTACAGTTTATGTAACGATAAATTGAGCTATTTCTGTCACTTTATTAAAGTTAAAAAGACAACTTTTACGTCACGATGATTCAACTTCACTTTTCTTCAATTTTCCTTTCACTTTGTACCTATTTCGAATTGTAAGATATTAAGAATTGCAAGTTATTTGTAAGGTAAGGTATTAAGAATTGTAAGGTGTATAGAACAAACAAATTTACCTCTGGCCTAAGATTTGAATTAGAAAGACATGCAGCTATTAGACAAAAATGCGACTTTGAGTTAAGAAGTACTGGCAACACTGCCCGAAAAGTACTGCTCTAGACGATAGACTAGCAAGGGGCCGCTAGGATTTCTATATCGTCGGCAATCATATACGTTGCGAATATCATCTGGCGCCTCATTTAATTCTATTACAAACTCATATTATACAACAATGGTAACAAAAATTTATGAATCGCTGATAACTTTAACATTGAAAAAAAAATAACCACTCCATTCAAACTCTTGGCAACGAGATAAGCATGTTGACAGACACAAATAACTCAACACGGCATGTACAGGTCGGTCGTACTATTAATTACAACACATTATAATATCGTTTTTATCAATGGAACCAAAGCAACAATTAAATTTACGGATATATGTGTAAACACAACGCGCTAATGAGCCCCAAAAAAATGTGGAACGTCACTCGAATATAAAAATTCGACGTACAAATTATGCAACGCTGTAAGCGCGAAAAATGAAAATGGCATGGCATATAGCAAGGTTGTAGTGCCACGCCATCCGGTCCGACGGTGCTATGGAGAGATGGACAGTGGGCAACCGCGGCAACGGATCCTCGCACCCACGTTCAACACCCACAAGTTCCCCCTTAATTACAATATACCTAATCATATTCGATTCGAGAGCACACCGACGCGACGACCTGATCGCTATAATTATAAACATTTATTCACTCAATGAATTCATAACTTTTAACTTCTTTTTAAATTTCTCGTCATTTATTCTCATACGTGTCAAAGAACGTTTTTAAATTGTCACAGTGGGACGATACATAACAGTGACATTAGAATTATTCCATCTAATCTATTTAGGCTAATAATCTAAACTTGTTTGTGCAAATACTCCATTAATATATTATTAATATTCGGCATAAAATTCGCTTTTAGCGACAAACACATTGAATTTTCCACTTGAAAACAAAAAGCATTGGTTCGATACTAAACGCATTATGTGTATTATACAATATTAAGTTGACCTTTCAATTACGACTGTTCTGGTTTTAAAACGCAGCATAAATATTGCCATGTGACAAATTTATTTTTCCATTGACATTTTTACTATGATCCCTTTTATCGGTGCAGTGTTAGACACGAGTTTCCTTTCAAACAGAGAAGGGTTAAGGCCTAGGTCTGCTACACTCCATAAATGTGCGTTGGCAGATGCACTGGATTCATACAAAGACTAATCTGAATATAGTGTGTGATTCACAACGCGGCTGTTGTGCTGGAAGGACAATGTCTGTACTGCATTCGGTTCGTGTCGTTGCCATCAACACTTCCGTATTGTCCAGCCGGCAAAATGTTTTTGCGACAGAAACAAAGTGATTATACTGACATTAGACATACCAGACGGCCTTGGGGCGGCCGTGGTGACGCTTATAAAATTTTCACAGGCGCTAAGGAAATTGCCGGACAGATATTTATTTTTATCATATCTTGCCACAGGAACAGTTTTTATACCAGCTTTGACATGTATAAATACATTTCTGAAGCATATCTTTTAATATGTCTATGAGATACCTTGTTTCCTATAGTTTTTTTATGCGCATTTTATTTAAATTTTTTTTTAATACCATAGGTAAAATCACCAATAATAACTTTATTATCATCATCGTCGTCAGCGCCTAGATGTCCACTGCTGGACATAGGCTTCATAAACGCTAATATTTATCTGCCTCCAAACTGCTTTGTGACTTGGAGGGGTTTACGTTGTATATTAGTAATATTTTGATATTGTTTGAAAAAGAAATCATGTGCATACCTTCCTCTACCAAAACCTACACTTTATCTACTGTTACTTATCTCCGTCATTATGTAGATTGGCACGCGTAGCACTTGAAAAGAAACTACGTTATCTATTTATCTCCGTAAGAGATGTCCGTAACTTTCCCCTTTCCCACAAGACTGTGAAGCCGTTAGCAGAATGAATGGACGTCAAGTCTATAGTGTTAGCTTCCACTGGTAGCTATTACATGATTGTACCTGTGTTAGTTTCCAGTAGAAATAATTGTGTTACTCATTAAAAGCGTGAATGATTTCATACTTTTAATGAGTTCTGAATGAAAATATTGAGTGTTTGTAAGCTGTTACTCTTTGTTATTCGTTTTGGAACAATTGATTTACCAATAGAGCCACAAGTTGTACCTACTTTCATATATAAATATTGTTAAAAATTTTACCGTCTTCTTTCCTCTAACAAACCTCTTTCGCCTCTTCTACACTCCTGAAAGACATCATTATGCTTAAATATACTTTCAGCCTAGTCTTACTTTAGGGCATCTCTGATATCACCATAATACCAGCATTTTAATTAAGTCACTGTATGACTAATATCTCGTCTATAAAAAATAACAGTGCCAGCCAACAAATGCGTGCGTTACATCACTGATGGTTAAAGCACTCTTAGCACTAGCGTGGCAGAAAATACACAAACGGTAAAATTACTTAATTTTACCAGACCTAACCTACTCAATACCAGACTTACCGTTAGCCTGGGTGCAAATGTTCTGTAAAATTGTTTAATTTTACCAGTCTCAACCTACCTAAAACCAGACTTCTACCTAACACTTGAATTACCACTGTGTGCTCTTGGACGCATTTCGATAGCTGGCACATAAATAAATGCGGTCGTGGATAAGAGCATGGCCACATTCCCTTTGTGGCGCGTCCGTGCACGTTTGAGCGTACGATGCCGGATGTTGTCGCTGAACACTCGTTCAACCTTGGTGGCGGCCTTAAGGGCGGCTTCACTTCTCCAGTATAGAACGGTAGCTTTTCTTTTATTATTGGACAGCGTTTGGCCGCGATTGCGGTTTATGGAAAGCACAAATGCGTCTTAAAATGTATCTTTTATTTCCAGGGAAAGCCTATCAAGTTTTCATCTTTGCTTCGATGAATCCAAGGTTATATATGTGCCACTCGTCATATCGTTTATTTCTAGAAAAAGACCGTTCCGACCGCTTTCATGAATCTTTGGTTATATTAATTTGTCATTCGTCATCACCACCTACGATCTAGATTAGAACAGCGTTGCAGATGGATTTGCCTCAGTTTCGTAGATATTTTCCCAGAATGGTAACGTAAATTGATTGCGGAGATCCCTCTACCTACTCTCGACAGAACTGTACAATGTATTTCATTGCAAACTAAAATAAAAGGGATAAGTGTTAAAATAAAAACACAAGCCATACGCAAAAGCCAAGGGAGTTTCAGACTACCTACATGTATATCATTATCATAATTATCACCGTCATTATCAACGTCATCACATCGTCATCATGAGCCCTTTTATCGTTACACTGCTGCACACGTGTCTCCTATAAGAGTGAGGAGGCCCGTACACGCGGATTGGTATATACAAAGTATATAAATAATAATAATCTTTTATACAATTGCACCTAATAACTGACGCAGCAATGTTTTGACATTACTTTAATGTACAGAATAAATTGGTATAATGACCTTTATTTATAATTTAAATTAGATTGTTAAATAATATAAGTGTTCAATTTATAATATTAAAATAAAATATCTATCCTTTAGTATTTACATGATATTTTTAATTTGTCGTAAGACGGTACAAAAGTTTAAAAAAGGATTCGAACACCACGCCACGTGACAATTAGCGTATATTTGACAATACTAGACGTATGGAGGGACCGAAAACTCCGTGGAGTCCGTCACGTAGGCGCGAAGCCGTTGTTAGTGGGACAAGGGCGTCCAAGGGACATTCATCTATGTCACGAGACGCCCGATGGAGAAATTGAGGTATACGTAATTGAACCACTATGAAAGTATCGTTAACTTTTTAAAGCTTAGACGGCATACAAAACGTTCAACAACTTGGACCGGTGTAATGAATCTTTATTTCATAAATCACATATGTACTTGTACTACATTGAACACTTTAAAAAAGTTTAAGAAAAAACTTACAAATTAAGGTTTCATATTGGATGCGTTCAATGCAACGATGTAAATGAATATTAAAAATAATATTTGATTAAAAAATTTCTAGCGTCGAATGAAACCTTTGAAAATGTTTACTAAAAATTACTTCCGAGGTTTAACATTTTTTCTCAATTGTTTTTTTTTTATTTTTCGTAAATAATTTGCTGAATTTATTCAGGGACATAATTATTATAGCTTGCAAGTAATCAATATAATTACTGATTAATTGTAAATAAAAAAAATATAATTATTTTCAACTATTATATTATTGAATATTTTTTTATGTAAACATCTTACGTGAAGGCTTTGGGTTGGCGTGAAATATTACGATATTAAAATAAACAAGCGGTAACATTATGAGAATATGCTTATGTCGTCATCATCGTAACTCTTTCAACCCTGCGATTGACTGGCAGGGAAAGGAAACGGGTATTTTAAATATTTTCTATACATAAACCCTTGTATTGTAAGTTTACGGGAAAATAGTCTATCTTATTTAAAGCGGGTCTATGTTAAAAAAAATGAAAATTGTCTATCATATGTTAAAAAATAAATAAAAATTGTCTATTAAAATTCAATTATGGCGATTTGATGGTTTTAATATAAAACATACAAACAAATGCAAACGGAAAAGATTTATATTATGAGTAATATAGCACGTTTATAAATCATTTCGTACAAGATAGAACAGCTATGATCACAAAGCCTCCAAGTTTTGAATGGCGCTCTTAGTATCAATTAAGGACCGTTTAAAGACAAACAACGTACGAGTATCAATAGATTGATGGTATCGCGCGTGAAATGCCCTACTGTTCCTACCACTATCATACCATTTATACCACAATTTATCTATGGAACCCCATACAAACATTCGATAACAATTTTTTAAGTGGTCACATTGGAAGAGTTGCGCTATGAAGCGCAACTTTAAAATACCATTCTTAATTTCTCAACGTACACCTCCTATGGAAGATATACATAAATAATCTCACGCCTATTTTATTTAATTATACAATATTATGTGTTGTATTTAACAAGTGTAGAACCATCCTATGCGTTTGTAGTGATATATTTCCACGTCGTCAAAGCGTCCTTTCAAAAGTCGAAGCAAATGTATGCAAAAACTGATATTAAAAAAAATATTTTGCATATCTACATAACACCCGTGTCAGTGATTTTTTAAAGTTATCTGTTATGGCATTATTTAAGTAACCCTTTTATCGTTTCTCTGTTGGTAACTTCCTTTACTAATGGATTTATTCTCAAAAGATACAGGTTATAGACTGCCACGCTAGTAAAAAGTGAGTTGGCAGACCTCACATCCCTAACAAAACTTACAAACTTTTCAATTAAATCCCCAACGGCATATTCCGATCTAAAATAGGCAGAAAACAATAAAACTTTAAATAGAACGACAGCTAATGAACTTTATCGATGCGTGGCATAATGAAAAAAAAAAGTGAGACGCCGGACAAAATGGCG
Source organism: Microceris scylla (assembly GCA_018245595.1). Taxonomy (NCBI): domain Eukaryota; kingdom Metazoa; phylum Arthropoda; class Insecta; order Lepidoptera; family Hesperiidae; genus Microceris; species Microceris scylla. The sequence goes on along the minus strand of DWDT01001428.1, from coordinate 6,304 downwards.
GGCAGCGGGCGACCTTGAACCGGCACAGAGGGTGGGGTGGCGCTGTCTGGATCAGGCTGTGCAAGATTCAATCGATCATAGACACGTGTACGTCACCAACGTGGGACATGTTTACGGCGAATTACTACGCAGCCTGTAGGTACGTACCTACGCCGTGTAGACATACATATGTACGTACGTAGGCCGTGGATCTCAGGATGAATTACACCGGGTGTTGTATGACATAATGGATATTAATGTCGCTGGCAAATTCTTTATCGGTTTTTATTTTACACTCTTTACTGCATATTTCTTGCATCGACTTCACACGCCCTAGACATTTTTTTTATTTTTAACGGTTTGGTCACGATGTTTTCCTTCACCGTTGTAGAAAGTGATCATTAGTTTTAAAACGCGCTTTTTTGTAAAGAGGGCCACATTTTTGCAAAAAACGAGAGGCTGAATACTGAATCATTGCTTAAATCAAAGAAAATCAATCATCAAATGGCTATCACTACTTTTTACGAGTACATTAGAGCGTAATAAAAACTCGACTGCCTCGTTGGTCGAGTGGTTGCATGCGCGACTGCCGATCGGAAGGTCCTGGGTTCAAATCCCGGGTCCGGTACTATTGAATTTTTCTAATTTAGGACTTCTCGTAGTGAATCGGAGTCTGGATCTATGCCCGGTGTATGATAATACGCTCACCCCCTATACCATGGGAAGTAAACGTAACTGGTGAAACGTGGAAGCGTACTACACTTCTCTGCCTACCCCTTCGGGGACTGCCGGCGTGATGTTACCTTTTGTTACAATTTAAAATTAATTAACAATCTTTTCATTTCTGAGATAAGAAAAACATTTTTTAATTGGTAATATCATTTATACAATTATGTGATTTCATAATATCATTAACTATGTATATAATCCATTACATTGGGTAAAGTTAATCTAAAGTTAATTGGCGTCTATATAATATAATAGTGAGTGACTATTAGTATACCCGTTAGGGCATATCTACATTGACATAACATCACGCCTACATTTCCCCGGAGGGATAGGCAGAGAAATATAGTATTCCCGCTTTTCATCAGTTTCATCAGTCCACATCCCATGTATTAGAAGTTGAGCCTAAATCTAAATTTTTTTTTTTCAACCCATTACAATTCCACTGTTGGAATACGGGTCTCCTCTCATATTAAGAGGGTTAAGGCCAAATCTAAATTATTATTATTAATAATATCCAATCGATATTAAACGTTCATACAAACACAAATAATTATCGCAATAGAAGAAACTTGCCATGTAAAAAAACCCTCTATCAAAAAATTGTAAATAAAACAGGTTGAAGTGTATCTGTAAGGATTTTGAGGCGCCTGGCTCAACATGTTATCTGATAACATTATATACAGAGATTAAATTATCAAATCTTATCAGCAATGCCAATACTGGACACAGCACTATACACAACCGATATTTCACGGGGTGGGTTCACCGGCTATTACGAATTTTTACATATCTATGGCTCGCCCATCCCCTTACAGGGCAGGCAGAGAGCACCGAATTAAAAATACGGATTTGAAGGGTTGAAGACTTGAGTTGGGTTTGAAGACAACCACAGACTCTTGGGTTTGAAGACTTGACCATAATTCCTTCAAAATTATTATAGAGTTCATAATGCAAGTATCATCATCAGTAGAAATGTTAGGCCTCGAATCGTCAACGTGAACTTTAAACATCAAATTCCAATAACTCCGAAACGACGGGTCCAAAACAATAAATCAACATTTCCAGTATAATAAACCGTGACAGTAACAGTGACGACTGCTTTGTCCTCTTGACTGCGGCACATCTCTTGTTTGCTCCTTTCGTCTGCTGCTCGTGTGATATTTAACTCTTTTTTCCACAACATTCCCATACATCTACTATTATAATATAACCATCACGCCAAGTCCCTTTCGGAGTCGGCAAAGAGCAAAGTGCTATATATATCTATCTTAACAGAGTTTTTTCGACACGCTAAGAAGAACAGAGTTAATGTGTCACTTCTACACAATTACATCTGCTAGGTACTACAATTTAACTTACACTAAACATTTGACCACGAAAACTCTTCTGTCATGGCTAACGGTTTTTTGATTCCAAACGACATTCGAATTTCGAATATATTCAAATAAAGTCGACGTAGGTATTCAAACGGAATAACATCCTGGTAGGCGAGAGTAGCGAAGTGGCCGAACGCAAAACACACGAGGCAAATATGTACAGGGTGTCGATGACCTCCGCCAGTGCGATAAACACTGCAGCGCCGTCCAAGGTCACGTGCTGATTAAACTGAAACGCTGTAATCACGCTCCTGAAACTATATAACAAATATTGATCAATATATTTAATGACGTATGTGAACAATACGGTCGCCACCTATTCCATTGTGGAACGTAACCGTAACATAGTGTACTACACTGCTCTGCCTACGCTTTCGGGAATTATAGCCGTGAAGTAACATACATAAAATACTTTATTATTACTTACTTTTGGTCGTTTTGTTCTTCTTGAGAGCAGACACATGTCTTATGGTGAAATAGTAAATGGGTTGAGGATAAAGGGGAAAAAGGATTTTTTTCGAAATAATACTACTAATATATATATTATAATAATAATATGCAGTTCATTTGAAAATCCTACGAGGTTTTTTAAAGTAAATAAATAAGCTGGATTTTCTATTTATGCTTCCGTTTACTGATGATGCGTTTGTTTTTGTATTATGTTAATAATAGCTACCTACTGTTTGTTCTACGAAGTGACAAATATCATCGTACACTTTTAAAAATTAAATTGACACGAGTTCTTCCAGAAAGTTCTATAAACCTTGACTCTAACATACATAAACAATAAGATAAATATAGAAAAAATACTTATATGATAACATTTTCATGTACACATTCGTTTATTTTCGTTCATTAGTACGTGCTTTTTTATACATATATTCCTAGATGACATGGACTACAATTTATTAGATAAAACATGTTGCAAGGAGCTATATTGGAGTGAACTATGAAAAAACTAGCTTGGCAAATGGCAATTGTATAATTTTGCCATACGAAATATGTATGAGAAACCAGACCATAACACATTAAAGTCTATCTATGATCTCCATATGGAAATCAAAACTGGTCTATCAACACCAAAAAATCGGACGATAATAATTCTATAGGGATTCCGGCAAGTAATATTAAATCTATTATGAAAGTATGCTACATCATCATCATCCTCCGAGCGTTTATCCCGGTTACGTCTTCACATTACGTCTTAAAGTATGCAACTTGTGAAGTCAATAATTACAAAGCCAATAAAAACATTCAATGAATCAATCCTGACAATGGACGATAAATCTGCTAGTTTAAAAGGTACAGCAACGGCGACTATTAAATATGCAAACAGCTATGGTTGTCGATGACATTCCAAATATGGAACTTAAAAGGCGGGAATTAGCGTAAATATTCCAAATAACATCTGCGGTGAAATATGAAAAACCGACAATTGAGCAAGTGTTCAGTCCCATTATGTATATAAACTCCGCTAAAAGGACCTTGAAGAAAAACTCGAGGAACTGGAGTATAATCGCATTACCATTTCAAACAAGTGAAATCTTCAGTCAAGAAAAATGGGTCAATATTCAATGGCGAATACTCAGGATTATACTATTTGTCACCTAATGTTCCAAATTCAAAGTGTATGCGCAGTGAAACTCTCAGAAGCTTCTGGAAAGACGTTACATTAGAATGTGACCATGACGAGCATATTAATGATGGGTCCGTAACCCTATTAATGATGGGTCTGTGTAGAGAGATATCATTTCATTTATTTATTTAAACTCTTTATAGCGACAAGTTTATAACATATTTGTTAGGAAGAAATTTGCCCAATTGCACTTTCTGTTCTACTCTGAGACGGACAACGTAATTGTATAGCAGGTGATAAATTAATAAAAGTAAATAGCTTATATAACATAAATAATAAAATGGAAATAAAAAAACAGCACAGAATGAAATTAAGTAATCAACACACAGATAAACAACATTTTATCTACCTCAACGTGTCGACCGCCATTATTTTAATCATGTGCAAAATATCTTTGTTTATTATAGATATTAATAGAAGCAACATGATCTGAAGGTCGTGGAAGTTATCATTGAATACGATGTGTTGTGTATATGCATGTATTTGCGTTTGTATGTATGTGTGTCTGTGTTTGTGTATGTGATGTGTTTGTATGATACAATAACGTCCAATACTCTTGGAGACTACAGAACTCAAGGTCGCACATGTTATAGCATCGGGTAGACGAAATAAGATTGTATCTAATCCGACAAAATTATTATATACAATATTATCGAATATTGAAGCATATTCAAATATAATTCATTGGACATATTAAATGTACATACATATGTGCCAAAAATCTGATAACCAGTTAATACTGCTATGATAATACTGTCCATATATGCTATCGTCTTCTTACATACCATCTAAGTTTTTGTGCTTTAACAAAAACAAGGATACACATAACAAAACGGTTTGCATCATTGTCTGTCACCCGTCAGAACTCCCACTCACCATCTCCACACATCTACATTCGGGAAACTTTAGAATTTTTCACATACGCAATGGAGCTTAACAGTCAATTGATATATTACAATAACAAAGGTGACCCCAACACGTGGCATAACATTTCACTATTATATCACGATAACCGGAAACGTCGCATCAAATTCACCCCCACTGCCCCTCTGACCCCTTCTCCTCGCAACACGGAAACGAAAATAATCGTCAGCAGCAATCACAAATACCATAGACAAATTGATCTAGGCGTTTCTGAGAAATATGCAAGAGAACTGCAAATAAAGACAGTATTTTTGACATATGTACATACATCTGTCACGGAAAATTCTATTAGATTTACATATACATATATATATATTCCGACGGGTCATAATTGAATTAATTTAAGATGTTATAAAATAAAGGATTCATAGACATAGGAATTATTCAGGGCTATTTTAAAATGACAAAGGTAGAAATGATATAAATGGTCAACAACATGAAATATATTAAATATACACAATTGATTGAAATAATATTTTTGCCATTAAACAATGTCCCAAATAATATTGTTGAAGTAGGAAAGCTGAACAATTGCCGACTTAAACTATTGTCTTTTACGTTAAGAAAATTTCATTAATTGTCAATTTTCAATTAATTGAACACGTGGAATGTGTCATCGTTCCCAAAAAGAAAACACATGTGACATTGGTCTCAAGCATTGACGCACGGCGTTGTCACATCTGTGTACATCGGCCTAAATTACTACTAGCTATTGTTGATTAAATTCTGATTATGTGCACGATGGACACATTCTCGGAACGCCTAACTGGACTCCGCGGTCATTGAGCGTGAGAGCAACATCTGGGAATACGGTCTGCAGCGTCATTGCCGAATGATGTAGAGCAAATACCGTTTATGAAACTGTATTAACTAACAAATATTATTACAGTATTAACTAACACGTATGAGTCATGGTTACGTGAACCAAATGATTGTAAGTATATTTCATTTATTTATCCGTAAAACCAATCGTTTCATAAGTCTTTTTAAGTTTTTATTTAATAACCCTGTTTTGTTTTTAATTTTTTTATTTTAATAGGTACTACAGTGAATATTCTTTACGTAGGTATGTCTTCTCTCCGTCGTCCTTAATCGCAGATACATAAGTACCGGCTTAACTGACGTATTTGGAAACCGAGTCTCGCTGGTTTTAATAAAAAACTGAACAATTCATCAAATTATATAAGATACGAGTACACAGAACAGAACAACTCCTAAAAACAAGAGTTTATGCATATTCCTGAAAGATTAATCTACAGATCTAATGACATCGTTCGTGTACTCAAACCCTACCCAATACTGTTATGAAAAGTGAACTTGGCCGGAAAAAAGCCTCCGAGCTCCGGGAAACTTTAGCACTTTTCTGCATATTGAATTTCAGCGCTTCTGTCGTGAAAGCGTAACAAACGGTCGCTTTTACATTTTTAATTGTATGTAGTATGAATTGTACCACAAACGTAACATGCAGGCCGTCCTCTTCTATATATAGCGTGCATCTCGTGTACACTCCCCTGATGGTCCTCTTTTGATCTTCTTTAAATCACCACTTGGAGGTGGTCTGGAAAAGATCGTTCATAATGAAACCGACCGTTTCAGTAATGTACTTCCCTTTTTTATTACTAGTGGATCATTGCGTATTTTTCGTCAATATCTTATATAC
>DWDT01001427.1:0-15979 GCA_018245595.1 Microceris scylla | reverse complement strand
TCCTGAGATTAGCGCGTTCAAACAATCAAACAAACAAACTCTTCAGCTTTATATTATTAGTATAGAAGTATAGATAATAGTATACCGTCTGTGCCAGTTTGCTATCATATGTATATATATCTGTACTTAGCACAGTGTGTTAATATATATATTATAGCTCGTCCTCATTTCTCGTCAACGCGTTGTTTCGTGTACCTGTTTTGCTATTACTCTATGCTCTGTGATGTATTGCAAAAGGCGATCCACGATCTCATTTCGCTCAGTTACAAAACAGCGGTTTTAGTGAACGCACGTTCGTTGCTATCGCGCGAAACACAACCTCGGAACGCGAAAACAAAATAAATAAACCGGTAAAGTGATAAAGTACCGCATGTGCTCTCTGATCTAGAACACCGGTGTGCAATGTTTCATTTGTTATTCTTAATTTGAACTTATCGCATTCGAAAATCAAATTTAAAATAAAATTACCGGAATGTATTTAATCAAACCTCAGGTTACCTGCCAGTGTTTTCGTTTAGTCTAGCGTGTTTATCTTTGTAATTAAACAATTTAATGGGTGTAATGTGTTTATATAGTCATTATTTATGTTATCTTCATTTTAAGCTATTTATGGATAGAGGGAAAAGGTCTTGTTTGTATTGTGGAAATTAATTATAGGTTCGACATTGGAAGGGCACGACTTTTTGTCCGTGTATCAATTTGGGCAACGCGTTTCAAGGAATCGTCGACATTGTGCCATAAAGAATATACTCAATACGATTTATGTTCGGGATCTTGATGATTATTTTCTGGTTTTATTTTAATTACAGCATTTAGTACACTGAAAATGTTGCTGTACAAGTTGAAGTGTTATTTTTTGTTTTCTGTTTATATTATTGATGATGGACTTAAAAATATCGATCAACGTACATTATACCAATATTCTGCCTATTCATGAGCTTACAATAGCTCCAATTCATCAATTGTAATTTTTTCTCCCTTCCTCACGGCACGTTCAGTCTGGTAGAGTACTTACCATTTATTTTTACGATTTATGTACTTACATTTACTACAATTTAAACTCCGCCATGCTTTTTACATGCATGCCTATGTTCAGCAGCGGACGGGTAGGCTGATGATGATGATGATGATGCTTTTTACTGTTGATTTTAGTTTTAACATTTATATAGTATTGTAGAAGTATCTACATCCGATTTACGGTTACAGACTAAGTATTTTTTATTATGTATCAAATGATTTAGTTCCTAGAATGAATGGAAGTTATTTTTTGTCAATGTTATATCTAAATTAAAAAAAAACCCGCTTCTTAATAGAAAATTCAATATGGATAATCGTGAATTAAAAAAAGCCTTTTAGATTCCTTTTTTATAGGTTGTAAACTGATAACATTTTTCGGTCATAGAAGCATTTTTAAAATTCGTAATGTCATCGTAAGAATTTATGATTTAAGCGGTAACTCAGTTTAAAAAAGTAGTTAGCCATAAAACGAAACAGATAAAGTTATGTGAAGTTATGTGATGTTTTGAATTTAGAAACATGAATTGGGAGAGGTTTAGTAAGGCATTCAATTTGATTGCAAAAGTTTGACTAACATTACATTGGATTGCAATGCGTTCTACTTTTAGGCGCTTTATATTTAAGGAGTTCTTCTGTATATGATCTTATAGTTATTATGTGCAAACACAAGACCTCATGGGGATAATAGAATAGGCGTATTTAAGAAACAATTTAATTATAATGGTATACTAACCTAAGATATGATAGCAAAAGCGCTGTGGAATGCAATATTATAATGTAAAAAATTGTACACATTTTGGAACACAAATACTGAATAGCGTATGCGAATAAAAGCATATAATGAAAACATAATTATATGTATTAGTACCCGGTGTATGGCAATAGGCTCACCACCTATTCCATGGGACTTGTATTATGTAATACACGTAAATTCTTTGTGTTTATAAATTTGATCGTATCTTGCGTCTCTTGAAACGAAAGATCTATAAACAGTATACTCATATGTTTTTGTGATACTTTATAGGCGTCATGATATTGAGCTCTAAAAAATGAAAATTTTCATTTGATATCGTCAACACAATAACATAGCCATAACGTCCTGTATTTTCCTATACGACAGCTAACCTTTCCAATTAATTGACTTTTCTATCAGCTACCTACAGTTTTGTATATATTCTTTGTCCTAATCATCAGCTAGGTTTTAGGTCACTGTCACCTAACGTTATCTTTATATGTATTTCCGGTCTTTGTGTCTGTGGTCGCTCCTTGCTTCATCATCCATGTTAGAGTTACATTGTGTATATTTCGTAAGTCCTAGTGTATTTGCACTGACAATAACAAATCTCAATATTTAGTTATTTTTTAAAGGACTGAATAAATTTATGAGTAACTATAAATGTTTATCTGAAATACGAATGAAAGTATCAAGTCAATCACAATAACAATCATCATCATATAAGTACGGCATTAATTTACTTTCAACAAAATTGCGTAATTTCGACAAATTAACCAAACAACATTGATACACAGGGTATGTTTCACATTGCGACGTATGTTCCAATTCTCTACTTCACGCTTATTTTATTGAGATGTGCCCCGCGCTTATAATAGAGTGGCTCGAACGAATGACGTGGATCGAATTTAAATCTAATGACATTCTTATATATCCCGAGCGTAATATACTTTTTTATTTCATGCTACTTCAATTGTAAACAGTTTTGAACATTTTTACAAGTGAATGGCGCCAGAATATTGTTTGCAGATACTCGTATACACATTCCACATATTAGTGTATTACATACAACGTCAAAGACTATGAAAAAATGTTTACATTTTCTCGTTCAAATTAAATTTGTACTCCACAAATCATTCGGTCATTAGCTATTATTAATTACATCTTCGATGACTCACCTTCAACGCAAATAGAACTGATGCTGCTTTTTGTTTTGCGAATTCAATTATCATTCATTCATTTCATCCTGCAATATGAAAGGCGAAGATAGATTGTTCTTATTGCTGTGAAAGCTGCTACATTGCTTTGTTCTTCCATGAATACATTTCAATCTGTGTAAAATTATTATATTTTCGGTATATCTAATAAAATAAACTTTCGCTAACAATCATCCATTTTAGACTGCCTCGTTGGTCGAGTGTTTTTAAGCGCGACTGCCGCTCGGGATGTTCTGGATACAAATCCCGGGTAGGGTGCTATTTGTTTTTTCTAATTTAGAATTTCTAGTAGTGACTACTACTCCGTGGGATTTAAACTTAACTGCTGAAACTTGGGAGTGAATTACACTCCTTTGCCTACCCCTTCGAGGATGATAGACTGATGTCACGTCACGTTTGCAATCATAACGAATTGCTCACCATCATGAAAATAGGTTTAATTAGCTTTAAGTATTAGGAGGGTAGTTCTACCTAAAATATTTCAACAAAGTTTCAGCAATGCCCTACGAAAGATGACAGTGCTTGCATCTAAAGAATGGTGCTGTTAACAAAACGACATAGATTTCATTAATTGAAGAAAAATATTGTGCTACTGCCCAAATAACACAACAGTTAAATGGGCATGCTAATGCTGTATAAATCAAGCATTACATGGAGCTGGGCTCTTTCAGGTACACATTGTGCAGTACAGTACACAACACCATGGGTAATTGCGCAGTCCCACATGCATTTAAGTAAATTACAACACTTATCGCCATAGATCTGACACTATGTCCAAGGTCTATACTGTGCTTAGCGAATAAGTGCAAACCTATTTACATTGGGCTTGTCGTAAGCCATCGCTACTATGCAATACTCAATAGATAATTATGTTTAACACTGCTGTTAGGGAATAGTACACAAACATTTTTGTTTTTTTTTTGTTTTGTATTTGAATGGTGAAATTGTTTCTTAATCAATTAAAATGTTATTTGTAAAGGAATTTAAAATATGTGTTCCGTTTTTCTTGTACATTATTACAATATGACTTCTCCAAAATAGGGCATTTCTGTCCTTAAAGTAAATTTTGAAATATTCATTTAGGTCCGTTTACGTAGTATTAAAAATCTGCTGTTTTACTCGTATTTTTAGCATCGACAGATTGTTTAAATGTATTATAATTTGAAGGTTAAGGTAAAAATAACTCAATTACATTGGCGTATATCGGATCGGACAGTTTATCTGTATTTATTGTTACATCAACCTTGATTTATTTTGAATTCGACCGTATCATTTAGTTATTGGATTAATAATTAAACATGTCAACATTACATCAGTATTCTCCGGGAAGGGTGGGCAGAAGTGTGTTGTATTGCCACGTTCTACCTATGTTATATATCCCACCATGTTATAGGGGGTGAGCCTTTTACCTGCCATCAACCGGGCTGGAAACCAATTTTCATGTTACTAAGCACTTATTCATTTACTTACTTCACTTTGAAAGACTAAGGAAATACCCGATATTAAGAGACACGTCTCATTTATATTCATATTCAGCCTTAAAGCGCGCAGTCTCCAAATCTAGAGTCTAATGACTTTTTTACACGAGATTCAGCTTACATCTTAGAAAACTTTCAATAAGTTTTAGGCCAATCTCTAAAAATATTAAAATCATCGTAATTTTTGAAATAGTAATTCAGACTTGCACTAAATTTTATTATTATCTTTCAGAAGACTATAACCAAGGCTTTATAACGTTGGCATCATTGTTAGGAATTGTATCTATTACACACATATTTCACAACTAATTCCGCCGGGATGTCTCAATTGCTTTCAATCCAGATAATAAAATTTATGTGTAAAGAATGGTACTATCTAATTTATCTAAATTTGGGATCTTCAGGGAAGTACCATAAAGGTGTTTTATATATTGATGTACGACTAGATATGTTGAAATCAAGTTATAGACACAATAGCAAATAATTGCTATATTACCTATTTTTGTGGAGGTGTATGTATCGTGGATCTAGGTCGACATTTATATATCATGAAAAAAGTCAGACAGATTTAAATTTATTTCTGAATAATTGATATTGTCTGATAATAGATTTTTAAATTACTTAATATATACAGATTTATTTAACAAATTTAAAATTCAACTAAGCTTGATGATGAAAGTTTAATAAAATTTTGTTTTCGAATTTAACTACGCTTTGAAGTTTTAACTAACTAAAATTTACTTATCTCAAAATTCTACCCTAGATACCAGAAAAGTTGAACTTCGTTATAAATATGCAATATATTTGAAACTAAACTAATTGTAATAAACAATAAATTTATAGTAAATATGAAAATTCTTGAACATAGGATCACGCCTGTAATCCCCGAAGATGTAGGCAGAGGAGTGTAGTACACCCCCACGTTTCACCAGCTACGTTTAAGTCCCACAATGGAATAGGCGGTGAGCCTATTGCCATATACCGAGCACACATCCAGACTCCGAGTCACTACTAGAAATTATAAAATAGGAAAAAATCAATAGTACCCGACCCGAGCTTAAAGCCCAGGATATCCCAATTGGCAGTCTCGCTTGCTATCACTCGATCAACGAGGCAGTCAAGGCAGTGAAAATTCTTGTTAAGTTATAAGCTGACATTGCCAATATTTGAATAACTTATTCATGAACAAGTAACAAAAAGTCCAGTCACACCAGAGTTACTTTAAAATATGTACCTACCTAAAACCCAAATACAGTAAATTGTATACCAAGAGACTATCTACACATACTAATTGTAATCTGACGTCATTTTGAAGGTCGCTAGTGGTCATAAGTCGCACATGTTAAAGCCACGGTTTGCAAGTTTAGTTAATCGGTATTGTTTCTAACGATCTTATTCTAAGGGATTAGTTTTAAAATTAAATTTGAGTGGTTAGTCAAAAATGTATCAAAATTCGTTCTAGTTTATACCAAACGGGGTCTTTCTATAATAGTTATTTTAAAAAGTCCACACCTAACAAACTCACGTGTATTTCTTACATAAAACTACGATTGTTCAATGTATGTATATAATTTAAAGATTGATTCCACTTAAAAAGGTCTCAACAAATGTTCAAAATAAGATTCTGATAGTTACAGTTTGAACACGAGATGTTTTTGGAGAATGTCAAGTTCAATCAATGTACGGAACAAAAATATTTATTTGGTTTAGTATTGAAACTATCTGTTTTATTGCTATTCCAAATAATTCACCCAGCAGGGACCTACTCCCATAACATTACGAGCTATAAAAAAACATCTGTTTTCCATCTATTCCATACACAATATGGAAGGTTTCTTCTGAACCGTTATCGTAATTTAATGTGCCTTCTATATTTATCTCATTTCCAAGAACTTTGTTTCTCTCAACACAGATGAAGTGTTAGCATTATTTTAAATCTCGGAAATCAATAGAGTCGATTCCCGCAAATTTAATTTCTAACACCGTTATTTATTTGCCACGAATTCAAATACTAAATGGCTCTCAGTTCCGCTTTGCGCAGTTAAATCTCTGATGAGAAGTTTATAGTTTCTACCGCAATAGATAAAAGCAAGAATTATAACGGTTTGAGACAGTGCTGAAACAAAAATGGCCGACAAAGAAAAAAAAATGGATAAACTAAAGAAACGCCTTTTGAAACTACATGACAAAATTCACGATCACGTCGAAGATTTTCAAGATCAAATTCAGAATAAAATTGAAAAATCAAAGTTATCGAAGTTCGTGTCACATTTGTCTGAAGATAAGAGTTCATTCGATGATTCGGCTGGTGAAAGGGAAATGACGGATTACGAGAAAACGTCATCAGAATCACCGGAGCTAGATTCACATAAAGGTGTTTTCGGTATGTCCAAATCACTCAGTATTCCATCTGTGGTTGTCGACGAACCGAATGTACACAGAAATTCTAGAGATATTTGTAGAGATTTCATCAAGGTAGAGAAGAACGGAGTTCTCTACAGGCGTTGTGTGTCTACGTCGGATCTCGCCTTAGAAGATGACTCCAGTAATAGAAGCACCAGTGACTCTTGTTTTTCGTGTGTTTCCTCCAGTGATGAGAGGTAAGATGATGTATTGTAAAAGTATTAAATAGAACTTTCTATAAAAATCAAAAATCAAATTTGAATTCAGTTCAAAATTGATTCGTTTCCACTTAATTACCAATATTACGAATAAACTAATAGCTGTGTATCCTATATGTAGAAATAGAATAGAATAGAACATTTCATTAACAAATCAAATCATCACAATGGATATTTATTTAATTCCATAAACGTCACTCTATTTATATTGCCAGTCTTTACGTTATTTAACTGCAAGATGAACTGGTTGGATCTTCTGTTGAATAGGACCATTTCAGATAAATTCGGGGGATACTTTCAGAAAAGGTTGCATTTCTCATTCCTACCCCTCATAGACAAAATAATAACGCTTTAAATATGTCATACAAATTGCCTACAGAGTTATTATGTGCAAGTCATCACGTGAATACGATAATTCAGGCTTACACGTTATATACATCATAATGTGGCGTGAATATACTCGTACTATGGCGAGCCCTCATGGCCTGATAAGTCTTTTAGCAACGGGTAGGTACTGACGTAAACGCTTGTGTCAAAAATCTTATCAATAAACCTAGAGGAAAATTTAAAAAAAAAACTTAAATTTAAATAAAATTGAATGAACGAGTAAAAGGTTCGTGTGAGTCACACTTTGGAACCGGTTTAGTGATGATAGGACAACGCCGTCGTGTGCACATAACTGTGCAAAATACGATTTACGAGTCTACCTGGAACATGATATTATCGATAGTATAACAATGTGTACGGAAATCATTAACTACACGTTTCTTTGTATCACGGATATTATTTATACTATAAAATAAGTGAAAAATACTTGAAGAACCAGATTGGGTTTACCTACGACGGTCCAATTTTCCAGAGATTCCTAACGCTGTCCGATGAAAGCAAATTTATGGTGTATTGTAGGCAGACCTTACTCTTTAATAATGTCTGCTAACTTGTTCCTTAGAGGTAGCAATGTATTTGTGATCTATCTTAAAGTGGTCTATAGGAATATTTGAGATTGTATTTGTTTTAATACTTGTAATCGTTTAAAATACGTAGTGATTATAAAAGAGTTAGTAGAGTAGTTTTTTCATTCGCCAATTGGTAGAACAATGCTTACGATATTCCTAATTATCTCATGTCAAGGATGTTGTAAATCGTACTCACGTTTTGTTGTTTTAATGCAATTATTGTTTATCCTTATTCTCATTCAGTGACATTCATGACACGCTCAATTTATCCTCAATGTAAATATTTTTTGATTAAATGTACGTACTAAATATTACTCAAATCATGTCTTTCGATACAAACATGCTTACAATTATTATTACATCCTATTAGGTTAACGTACGTCATTTTTAATTAAAATCATGGTTATTCAAATTTTTTGTAACTTTTAAAATATTACTCAAGTTATATCATTCCACACAATTATGCTTAGTATTATTATCACAAATTTAGTACAATATACGATTAGGTATACCATCTTTTCTGTTCACAGAGGCATAGAAATGAGACCGAGATCAGGAAGTCTACCACCAGGTACTCCTAACGACTTACCAACTAATGCCTGTACAGATCTGATAGAGAAAATTGGCAACCATTTTCCAAAACTGAAGAGCAAAGGAGACAGAATTCATAGGGTATTGAACGAAATAACACATGTTATGGTGATTGCACGAGGTGTTGTATTTAGCATTAAATGTTATGAATAATAACTAATACGATTGTTTATTTGTTGTTCCCGCTGTTTGGTTGTATTCACAACTTAGTATTCACTAATAAAGGGGGTAATAATTTACTAATCAATTAGGGTTGAACAGTACAATTTACTGCTCATAATCTTGACCCAAATGTTGTACAAACCTTTTTTGTTGTTGAAGCTATCCCTGATTCCGAGATTAATTTAACCCAAAATGAATCAGTTCTTTTCTTCCATACAATCAATTTTTAATGTATCTGTTAAGAAAGTTACTGTTTTCATTTTACTACTTGCCGGAAAAACATGTAACGACCGCGTAATGTAATCTAAAACCGCGTAAACGTCAAAAGCAAAAATGCACAGTCATACGTATTCCTTCCTCATAGATCTATATGATTCAGCCCATTATTTCATGACTAGGTAAACACCGGTTTAACCACAGGCAGTTCTAACGCTGAATATATGTTTTAATATTCCTTTTTCTTGCAATTTCGTCCAACATTTTCCCTACCCGCAAATTATGCAAAGCTATGCTTCATTCTGGGATGTCTTTCCTTGCTTACTTATTAAGATTTTGGAATGTCGTTTACATATTTTAAAATATACTCAATTTTTTCTGAACGCCAACTTTCTGACTCAATTATATCCTCTGATTTTTTAACGACATTGTCGATTTGAGATAGAAATTTCCTGACATTAGGCTATTACTGATAAACTTGTTCGTGTGGGCGATATTTTTGGTACCGGTAAGATAGCTCTCAACCATTTATCTATACTAACTTTAGGGTCTTCACGAACTGGCAATAAAATTAACTGCGAACGTAAATTAAGGTATCTAACTGTAACATTTATGTCAAAATTTTGCTTCAGGGCCTCTTCATTATTCGCTATAAATTACGCTGAATCATCTATTCCAGCCCATTTTTACATAATGTAAACAAGATATCTTGAAATGAACGGTGTATTGCGATAGTTGGAAACTTGCAAACTGTTTTAACATGCTCCCATATTAGAATGTACAGTACTGTATATCTTGAATACCGGTATTAATTGAGCTTTAGCAGTCGTAATATAGATTGATAAAGTATAAACTTTTTTGAACAGTCCACCTAGAGGCCGCTACGACTGTTTATGGGATTAGGGTTTTAATTTGTAACACAAATAGGAATACATGCATGTTGGGCAACAATATATTATTGAAAGTAAAATCTATCGCTTGCCTTGAACTATTTCTAATATCAAATTATGTGAGGTCAAAAATAAAAGATATCCTTTTTCGCGAGATATGATCATCTTACGAGTGGTAGGTTTGTAAAAAAATTACAAAATCCGTAATTTTCAGTACTTGCTGAAGAACACAAGGTTAAGCGACGTGAACAAGCGTCTCAAAGCACAAATCTGGAGCTCCGTGGTGACAATCGTACTAGTGGAAGCCAAAAATCTTCCAGCGATGGACTTGGATACCAGATCCAGCGATCCATATTGCAAATTTAGGTAAGAATATATTCTATGTAAATGTGTAAGACTGGATGATAAAAATATTATCTATAACTTAAAGACTATAAATAGAGCCTTTAAATATACTGCCCCGTTGGTCGAATAGTTGCACGCGCGACTGCTGATTGAGAGGTCCTGGGTTCAAATCTCGGGTCAGGTACTATTGGATTTTTCTAATTTAGAATTTCTAGTAGTGACTCGGAATCCGGATCTGTGCTCGGTGTATGGCCATAGACTCACCACCTATTTCACGGGACGTAAACGTAACTGGTGAAACGTGGGAATGTATTACACTCCTCTGCCTACCCCTTTGGGATTACAGGTGTGATGTTACGTTTTTTTTCTTTAAATAGACTTTATAGAGTCTCAATTAGGATTCATTGTTAATTGCCAAATTAACTTCATAGAATTATTCTTGACTAGTTGACACCCGTCCGCTCCGCTGGATGTAAAATAATTGAATTACACTTGGGCTCATATTATTTCATTAATGACATGTAACCTCTATTAAACTTGAAGGCATACCAAAGATAATCCTAACGCGCCTTTGTTTTGTTTTGATTGACGTCAAATATTTTACGGTTGGGGACAGACTGGTTTGTATGTGGAAAGTAAATTGTTGTTTTTACTATTCTCCTCGTATTCTTTCCGTTCTTTCTCCCCATAAGAACATTCCTCAGTCTTCATGAAACACAACAAAAAAGAAATCAGCCAAATCGGTTCAGCCGTTCTCGACTTTTACGCTTAGCAACACATTTAGCGATTCATTTTTTTTTAATATATGTAGATTATCTCGCAGTATTCTCATAAGGACATACATAGTTCCCAACAGGTTGTGTTTCGAACAAAAAGGAAAATAAATAAAAATTTTGAATACTGAATGGTTTACTGGAATTGTAACGATACTGTATTTTTAGTAAAGATATAATGGAGTTTCTGTTTATGCTTTGGATATAAATTACTTTTTTGACATAAAAATATATCTCTGGGCAAAGCTCATAGAGCTTTTTAAAATTATTCCTATCATAAATTTTTACTGTTGCCGCTTTACTTCAATGCATTCTAAGTTATTTTACTAAAAGATGAACTTTTTCGTAAATATATTCCTGCAGTAACTTACTTTGGGCCAGTAATATTCGATTGAAAAATATTTTACACAACCTATTTGTAACACTACTGTATAAAACCGGTTCCTTTACACCGTAGCGACCTTGAACAGGACTTTAGGAATAACACTATTAATGTCAGTTTGTATAAATGGCACATAAGGCTAATAGTATTAAATCTGTGCCTGTGTGGAAAATAATGGTAGAAATCGTGGCTCAGTAACATCTGAGAGTAGACTGGCATTAAGAACACATTTGAAATATTTGACCTCGCAAAGGATGGAAACTGATTACTGACCTTCATTACCTGGAAAGGCACTTGAAGATGGAGAAGAAGAGGAAGTCTCTGACAGATACACAGATATATGGACTGTTGGTATCAATAGTCCGGTTACTAGTCAATCGTATTCTAAGTTAGTCACTGATGTGTTACTGACCTTAAGTAAGCTTGGCTTGTAAAAAGTAATAAATTTAAAACGAACAGTCCTTTCACGGCAGAAATAGGGGTAGCACTAGTACTTCCATAGGCAAAACGTATGGGTACATGTTCTACCATCTTTCTTGCAGGTTAGGCAACGAAAAATACAAAAGCAAAGTGGTGTGGAAGTCGCTCCATCCATCATGGCTGGAACAGTTCGATCTGCATCTCTATGACGACCAAGAGCAAGTCTTAGAAGTCACGGTCTGGGACAAAGACAAGCAGACGAAAGATGACTTTTTAGGCAGGTAAGTTAAATCCATTTGTGATGTCTCAAACATTATGTTTTTTTGCTGAAAAAGAAAAAGAGTTATCATAAACCTTTTATAAAACTTTAGGGAGATGGAAAAGAAAATAATATGGTTTAAATTTTCCCAAATATATGTTGTTCTTTTTCAGTTTTTTGGTGATTAACAGATACTTAATGAGCACGTTTCGAAGTTCTCGTCATAACATTTTTCGGTTATTTATATTGTTAACAAGTTAACAAGAGAACAATGTGTGCGCAATGCAATATCATATAGTGAATTGTGTCTGGAAAGTTCTGTATTGTAATTTACAAAAGAGATAAGTCAGTTTGCAATAAACTATCAACGTGTTTTTTTATTGTTTTGTTTTTTCACGTGGCTTTTCGCGACACTATCACGACTGTTTAATTTTTTTTTATTTATATAATGTTTTTTATGACAATTGGGAATGCTTAGGAAATGTTGGTTTGACAATCCCTGATGACCCTATTATTAGACGTAATAAGTAGTTATAAACAATATAAAAACTCATTATGTGACATAACAAGAAAATGTATAATACATTAGACACAAAAAAGTATTCATATCTTCTAAAATAGCAATCTCGCGGGAACAACCTTAAAATTAGTATAATCTAACATTATTCTCATCTATTTTCAGATGCACAATAGACTTGTCGAAGTTGGAAAGAGAAAAAACTCACAGCATATGGCAAGAGTTAGAAGACGGGAACGGTCAGATATTTCTTTTGCTCACCATCAGCGGCACCACGCAGTCGGAGACCATAACGGATCTGGCAAGTTACAGGGAAAGCCCGCGAGATATGGAAATTATTGAGAGGAGATACGTATGTATTTAACTTTAATTATAGTTCTATTATTATTACGATCACTTGTTACAATTTTATTATTAGTGTGGACATATACTGCTGCAATCTAGTTATGATATATTTTTTAGAATTACATTTGGGCCTGCTATGTACAAAAAAAATAAAAAATTGCAATAAAAAAGATCTATTTTCCTCCTGCTTCATTGTCTAAACAGATTATCATAAAATTTATTACTTTCGTGATAATTTATTGGCGGGATTAATATAGAGGTGCTGTTGACTTCGGGAAAATTTTA
The DNA here is from genome assembly GCA_018245595.1 of Microceris scylla. NCBI lineage: Eukaryota > Metazoa > Arthropoda > Insecta > Lepidoptera > Hesperiidae > Microceris > Microceris scylla. The sequence goes on along the minus strand of DWDT01001427.1, from coordinate 2,772 downwards.
ATTTCACGAAACTCTGAGCGAAGTTGTTATTAATGAGTATATACATGGTAATAGATTTAAAGTATATAGACAATAGTTACATTTTTATCGATATTATTATAGTATGTAGCTGTTGTGTGGACCATTAGATATTTCTGACAGGATAGGTATCAAAATAAGGCTTTTGTATACATACATACTAGTATGTATCCGTGATTTTTATTTTTATATGCTTTTTCCATAGTCACATAGTCATGGCGATATGACGAAGTTCTACATATTTAATGAGTTTTTTACGATACAATAAGTCAACTGTTTATTACTTTTGATAACAATTGTTAGAAAGGTATTCGCTGAATAAACTTGTTGTTTATAGTCAGATTACCTCTCATGCGTTGCGCCATTTTTTAATTTCCTCACTTCGCATTAACTCAAGATTAAATCGGTATCCCACCTTAGCCTTTAGTCTTCATATTAGTACAAGTTTGAATCAATATGGCGTTATTTCCAGGTGTAATAAATAATAAGTGAAGGTTTATGTAAGGCGTATACTTATAAGCTTTGATAGCTTGATTAAAAATTGGTGTTTCTATGGCGTATAAGGAGTTAAAAATTGGTGTTTCTATGGCGTATAAGGAGTTAAAAATTGGTGTTTCTATAGCGTATAATCAAATAAGGAGATAGATTTTGTCAGATGAACAATAAACTATTGCTGACCATTTTATTCATCATTACGTTTTATTTCTTAAAGTTTGATAAAAAATAATTTCCACAGGCATGGTTCCGCCTAAACGAGTACTCGAGCGGCGTTGGGTGGCTGTGTGTGAAGGTGTACGGCGCCAAGGGTCTGGCTGCGGCGGACTTGGGAGGGAAGTCGGACCCCTTCTGTGTCCTGGAGCTGGGCAACGCGCGACTACAAACCCACACTGAGTATAAGACGTTAGCGCCCAACTGGATGAAGATATTTACTTTGTGAGTTGCTCAGTTCTTTTATGGTTAACTGTTACTGTTACCTTTTAGGAATGGTAACTTTCAGTGATATGTAATATAACATTTGTTTTTATTTTCACTAAATGTATACCTAATATAATTAATAAATGACATAAAACTAGTTTCCGATTGTTCTTCTGTAAACAATGTACCTAATGTTATCTAAAATGGACAATGAACATACTAAATAGCATTATTTAGTATGTTCATTCCTTTTAGAAACTTATTATTCAAATATCTTTTTGTGTTTATTGCGAAAAATTTTATAATCAACGGTCAATGGCATTAATTTAAAATTAGTGAAATGAACGAGTATTTTCTCTGTACCGCTTTTCTAAAAAAAATCGCGAGCAGTTAACTGCTGACGGGCAGATATAACTTCAGCGATACCACTCGCTTTAAAATCTACATACCAAATTTCACTCGACCGATATACGATGATGTCATGTAATGACGTCACCACTTGCCATCAAGCGTCTAACGAAAATTTCACGAAGCGTAATAAAAAATGTATTCAAATTTTCCAGTACAGTGAAAGACATAAGTTCGATACTAGAGATCACGGTGTACGATGAAGACCACGACCACAAGGTGGAGTTCCTCGGGAAGTTGGCGGTGCCGCTCCTCAACATCAGGAACGGGGAGAAGAGGTGGTTCGCGCTGAAGGACAAGAAAATGAGGGCCAGAGCGAAGGGGAACTACCCTCAGATACTGTTGGAGATGACGGTTATTTGGAATCCGGTAATTGCTCGTTTGATTATTAATTCGAAATTTAAAAGTATTTGAATAGACAGAGTCATAATGTACAATAAATACCCTCTAATGATATAAACTGGAACATAGAATTCCGGAGTGTAAAATGTTGTTGTAATATGAAATATAAGTTATGCAGAAATGCTTATTCCACATCTAAATAGCTCCCAGAGGACTAGGATTGAATAATTACATTAAATAAAGTAAACTTATATCCCGTCACCACTGCAATTATTTGCAATTTGGTAGAAATATTGAAAAAATATTGTCAACGGAATTAAGTAGGTAATTAAAACGAATTAGTTATGCGTTACTTTGTATAACTATAAGGTTATATTATAAAAATAAACATAAAGTAACGAAATAGCCCTTTCATAATAGACTCTACTCATTAGTCTTTCTCCAGCGTAGCCTTTTCATACACTAAGAATAATATTGCATATTACGCCTATTATAAGCTTGTAGACAGTCAAGATAACGCGAAACATGTTAAATATTTTTTAAGTCCATTGTATATTACGTCATTGGTACATATGTATATGTCTCTTAGTTCATATAATGTCAAGAAGACTGTAACCAATTTAAAATGTACTGAAGGCGAAGTCCCAATAATAATCTGACTATAAAAGATGGATACTAGCGATACGGTAGACTGGTCTGACTATTAAGACCTATAGATCTGAATATAAAAGGTACATTCAAATTTTATTTATTATCACACCCCGCATAAAGGATATCCGTGTCTAACAGTGGAACGAGAAAAGGGTGGATGATAACATTTTTTTTTAATGTAGATATAAGTTCGCGTGTCTACATACATACGTGTATTTAATAACCATCGTACATTGTTATAGTTCACAGTCATTCATTGGCTCTGAGCGCCTCAGAGCTTTACAGGTCCGGTTAATAAAGTCAGCGGAATAACTTCCAAAACCTTTTTAAAATCGGAAAATAAAAACATGTAATTAATAATAATAAATAATAATAATCGACCCATTACAATTCCACTGCTGGAATACGGGTCTCCTCTCATATTGAGAGGGTTAAGGC
>DWDT01001426.1:0-15982 GCA_018245595.1 Microceris scylla | reverse complement strand
ACCCGCACTTGGCCAGCGTGGCAGACTATGGCCTTAACCCTCTCAATATGAGAGGAGACCCGTATTCCAACAGTGGATTTGTATTGGGTTGAAAAAAAAAAACGATAAGTCAATCACGAAACGTTAAAAATACAAGAAATTTCAATTATCATTACAATTCAGATTCGAGTATTATCAAGTTAAATCTGCACATTACACCATAATTCGACTTATCATCAAATCTATTTCGTACTCTGCTATTACTTTAATTATCCTCAATACGATATATTGACTGACTCATCGGTTGAGTAGTAGTAGCAACAGTGACTACTGAAAGAAACTTCTTGAGTTCAATTCTCGGGATCGCTACTATTGTCTTCTTTTAACTTAAAATTGGTAGTAGAAACTCGAAGTCTGAATTTGTGCCCGTCGCATGGTCATAAACACACCCACTATTCCACAGTGGGACATAATTATATTATATGCCTAATTGGTGAAACGTGAGCGTGTACTAGCCCTTGCCCACCATTTCGTGGAGATGGCGTGTTGTTATACAAAATGTGATAGATCGAGGTAGGCGTACACTTATCTACCAGTATAACATTTAATATCGTTATGCGCTAAACAATCATCCGATTTCTATTTTTCGTGTGGATATCTCAATGAAATATGTTAATTTGGAAGATATGATAGCAGCTATTGTTCGTAGTTTCCTGCCAAATCGCTGATGCCATCGAAATAAAATGAATTACGACAAAATGTGTATTATTTGCTTATCTAGGTATATTAGACAGGAAGAAAAGAGGAGACTGCGCTCCCCTGTGCTACGCCACTAAATAAATTAAGATCAATAAACATAATGGTACAGACTGCTGTCGCTCATTCAAATGCATATTAATGAAAGTAACCAATGACAGATCATTAACATGTGTATCAAAATTGTGTTGTCAAATATATTTGACAACACAGTTTAATTAGCCTCTAATTGAGTCGTATAGAATCAAAATCGGCAATCTGTAATCGGGAGAAGTTTTGGCAATTCGATAAAAACGTTTTACTAAGTCTGTTTTGAAAATAATTTTACAATCGTAGCAAAATTAGTTAGATATTAGTTATAGAAAATAAATAATAACACAATATGCAGTCTTTGCTATTGATCAATAGTCAGAAATTAGATAATTATTTTGCAGAATGCTGGTTTTGATACTAAAAATCAAAGAATGCCGTATTTGTTACTAAACATTAAGCACATCGCCATGTTTGATGCCAACTCATTGACAGGTTGCCGTGTTTGAATTTAACCAAATTAACAAATAAACGCCTGTGATTGGTCGATAGAGTCAGATTGCCGCGTTTGATTTTTATAATACAAAAGATTGCCGTATTTGAAACTAATGTTGTTTTTCAAACTCGATTTTGAAGGCCATATTACGGCATTTGTTATAGATCGAGAAAAGTATTTATCGTTATTTCATTTTTGTAAAATTTGACAGATTGCCGACTTTGATTCTATACGTCTCATATGTGCTTCATTTTTTATACGTTCCGATGCTAATACCTACAAAATCGCAAATAAACGATTCTATGTACGTGACTTACACAGAATGACATGATGAAAAATCAAACGTATTAAGTAGGTACCTTAGGTAGTTAAATTTCGTCTGCGAGGTAGGTAATACTGTCAGACAGAAAACGTCAAATTAAATTCACATATTTCTTGTTTACATCAGAAGGAATGTTTCACTTGGCAAATTATGTGACGGACTTTACTTATAACGACGGGCAGTCCTTTATAGTAGGTAAACATAAAAGTCGAAGTCATAATCTTTCACATGTAGTTATGCTATATCCTTATGATTTATTTGACATGACATTACCAGTTGCTACTGATTGACATTTTATTTTTACTTGTTAACATAGAATAGTATAAAAAATTGTATAATAATATTTGTAATATAATAGTATAAAATATATAGAATAGTAGTATAAAATAGTATAAAAAATTTTATAATAATATTTGTAATATAATTGACACCGTAATTTATAAACTAACCACTAACGCATTAGACTGAGGACCAGTAATGTTAGTCTTGTATGAAGAATAAATAAATAAATAAACGGAATGTATACGTGCGTACAATAATTATGGAAATATAAACAGGTAGGTACATTAAGAATCTGGTAATATACATATAGCAACTTATCTACAGTTACTTTTAACAGAAAATATCATGTTGCGGTAAGTAGGGCATTTTTGTGGGCAGATAAACCAAATTGTGGGTTCGAGTCCTACCCGGGGACTTTATTTAGATTGCTTGGAATCATGTGGTCGTGCAAGTGTAGGAGGTCCTAACGTTATGATGTGGTTAGTTATTTTAAATATGATATTTTTCTCTTATTTGGGTAGGTACATAATATTGTTCAATTAATCGGAATTTAATAAAGCACGTCAGTTACAATAATACGAAGCGGCGAAGTCTCGAGAGGGTTATAACGAAGCTATCGGGTTGCGCTGAGGACTCTCCGCGCTCCGGCGCTGCAGTGATGTGCTCAGTTATTGTACTCACAGTTATTATACTGTTTTTGTGTTGTGCATGTGACATCGGTAATGCCATTTAGTGATAGCGATGTTATCCAGAAACACACATATCTTGTTTAATTTTTACTGTATACGAAGATAGGGTCTTGAGGAGGGTATATAAAATTTTGGCTTTGATTCGAAGTATTCCCCCGCTAACTTTCAGCGGGCTGTGAAAATATTTTGTTGACAATGGTCATGTACCATTTGTTTTTATTTCATTTCGGGGGGGATAAAACATGTTTTATTATTATTAATAATACAAATTTTTATAACATAGGATATTTTGATGGAATTGTGACTCTGTAGCATTTTTTTAATATACCTATATCAAACAGATTGAAATATCCTGAAATAATATTTCCTTTTAAAAATGTCCTAAGTATCTACCTACCGAATATCGATAATTCATTGTTTATCAATACCACACTACCTTATACATTAAGGCCCCTGTAAAGAGCTTGTGCAACAGAATATCTATTGTGTTCCCATCGATCGTCGCAAACTGCTAACAAAGCCATCAATGTACGTAGAATTACAATACAGCAAATGTATAGCTACTTTGAAGACCGTCGTGACAAAGTCTTAATTAGGATAAATACTTAGCCATGCTTCTTGTTTTCCTTTCGACTTGCATCCTTTCATCAGTCTTTGGACTCTCCTCCGTCCTGTCAAGACAGACCCAAGGACCTTCAGAATCGAGCGGCATCCTGCTGTCTTCTTCAAGTCTCAGACCATCTGGTAGGAAGGCGACATTGATTTATTCTAATTAAAATGTTCAATAATTTTATTAGTCTTCATTATCATCAACGCTCTTATCGTTCTGCTGTACAACACCAAACAATAATATAAATATAAAGTATAAATATAAGTAATATAAAGCCCTGGATAGTCAGATTTAAGAACTATTTTGCTCCATGTTACCAAAGTGTATGTTTTCAGACATCACACGCTTTAAACAAAACTATTGTATGCTTCAGGGCGCGTAGTTATCCCCGCGATGTTTTCCTTCTCCACAATATTAAGAGATACTTACCTATTATTAAAATGCATAAAGCCAGAGGTGCGCACGAGGGTTTTCAACCCTTAGCACGTTGCTGGCAGGCTTAAATCTAAACCACTGACCTATCACTGTTCCTGAAAAGAAATTACATACCAGAAACTCCACTAACAAAAGCCGCGCTCCTGTTGCCCTTTTTTATTTTTAGCGCTGTAACGGCACTCAATCACTTTGCGCTGGAATAACAAAGCGGGGGTTGTAAGCCTTGGCGCCTTTTTACAATGCGCCAAGTCAGAACGTTTATTAACAACTTCCGTATATACACGACATGGGATTGATGTACAGTAAAGAACAATAATATTTTTATTTCCAATTATAATTTAAATCAGGTCTTTTCATGAATAACATTATTATCATTAAATTTTTATGGTTCCATGGATGGTATACAATGACGTTAAGCTATTTTAATTATATGAAAAGAAAGAAGATAAAGAGAAGAAGAGAAGTATTTAAAACATTGATTGATAGATATTCGTATTCTAACTAGAACCAACGCAGCGTAGGACACGCTCCAACTACGTGGAGTAAAGATATACGCAAAGTGGTTGCCAGTCGCATGCGAAGACCTGAAGATGGAACTCAGCAGTTTGCTATTGGAGAGGCCTATGTCCAGCAGTGGACGATGACGGGCTGTTCATGATGATGATAACCACGATGAAATACATCCATACTCCATGTTCGGACTATCATGAGATGAATAAGTCCTTATATAAATAGAAACGAAAAATCTGAACAGACCAGGGATTTAAGGCGACTTAACATAGAACGTGTATTGTTTGTGGACTTTTCCAACGTTACCACAGTGCTGAATCTCTGTGGCGCATAAAAGCATAAGCCTTGATGCGATTTCAGAGTGGAACAGTACAGAAAATAAACGTTTGTACGACCGTCGAATAAACCAGCACTTAAAGCATGACTACAGTTATTTTAACTCTTGCAAATAAACACAAATCTTGCTGAACGTAGTTTAGGCATGAAATATCATGCAAGGTAGCTCAATGTGTTAATGAGTGACTTTGGATTTGGTTTGGTAACAGAATCCCAAAGACTATTTTTATTGTCATCACGCCAGGTCCTTTACAGGGTATCCAGTGAGCGATCAAAAAACTTTCATTAGATAACTACACGATCATTTAATCAAATAAATAATTGAATAATATTTTTTTATAAACAGGTGCTTCTTACAAACAAATACTACTTGTTATTTAGTCATATCTTTATTAGAGAAGAAAGAGAGTCCTATTCGATACCAAAAAGCGGACACACAAAACTCTGTTAGCTCATCACCCGTTTGTTACCATCATTGTTGTATCTGTACATGTCAGTATCATCGCATTTCGAAACGAGATTACACCCGATCACATGTCCCATAGACGAGATTGTGAGCTCGGTCAACTTTGATGACGAACGGTACAGGAATACTAAACATTGCATGAAAATGTTCGTTCTAAAAAACTGAAATAAATTGTCACAAAACTAATTGAATGGTTTTTATCACATTTTTTGGTATTATTTCGTGTTTTGTATAAAATTCATATTAAATTTCAATACTTATAGATTGCTTTCAAACAAATATTTTGTAATTTAATCAAGTATAGGAAGAGTAGGTAAATAGAAATCAATTTTCCGAAAAATACCCATATATTTATCAAGTTAAACCAAAAATCTAAATTTAATGTTTTTACCTAAGTGTTAACATTAGTCTGTTTTAAAATATTATATTTTTATTACTAAGAGGATACTATTTTAAAATAAAGTAACTATATGAACTATACCAGCCAGTGTCTATAGTTTGTGTCTGCCTGTTGGCTGAGCTTAATATATGAAAAGTGTATTGTTAGATCCAAACGTGTCGGAGCCCTGCGCGAAGCTTATTGCATCTCAGCGCAGCGCGCGTGTAAACAGCGCGGCTCAAAGGACGGCGCAATATAAGGCTTCTTTACATTTAGCAGTCGCTTGTTACCGAGATATCGCTGATAATGCTGACTGCTATGTGAAATGTTAGCAAGATTAGGTTATAATGAATAAACGTTCGTGGGTTAAACTGGTACAGACATACATACATATATAATTATGAATAATGAATAATGTGAAGGAATACTCGCTAGGAAAGCCAGTAAGACCATTGGCCATGCCTTTGCTTTCTGTCAGGCGAAGCTGTGGGCTAGTGCTGGTCTATAAATAATAAGAACAAATATTAGAAGTAAACGCAAAATTTAATTAGTCTACCCACATGTAAAACAAAGCTGAAATTTAAATGTTTGAAGCATTCTTGATGTAGCTGGAGGGCTTATTAAAATAACAATCATACTTATAAGTGTATAACGCGAATAATACTGCCTTCAGTTGTTTAAAAAGTTGTACCATTGTCAACTATGTACTTATTCCACTGCTTATGAAAATATTAAAAGATATAGTAGGTATGCTGGCTAATTGCGGGTTGACAGACTTCACACATCTTGCAGAACATTATGGAGAACTCTAAGCCTGTACAGGTTTCCTCACAAGGAGTTTTTGTTCACTATTACAGCATATAATGTAATGAAGAAACGTATTATTACTAACTTACAGAGGTGAGGAGTGAAGGTTCCAGAAAGAGAGACCGAATTTTAAGCCGCTTAGCTGTCACTATTTTTTCCTTAGAAGCATGGAGGCGTGTATTCTCGCCTGTCACAGAGAACACTGTTACAAAAAAGTTGTAAATTAACACAATGTAACTAATTAACTATCAGCGGCCATCATTGTTGCTATGGTCGTCAGAAACAGCCTGCACTCCACTTAAATTACTTCGTAACAAAAGAAAGAGTATTGCTAACTTTTATGCTATCTTATTATATAATATGTATTCCGACTGTAATAATAATAAAAAAGTAAGAACTGTAAATGGTTGATTGATCTGTATTAACATAGCATCCAATATAATATAACGCTGGAGTGTATTACACCCCTCTGCTTACCCGTTTGGGGACTATAGGCGTGATGTTACGTTTTAATATAACTCTTACTACGATGGACTACTATGTTTTCATATCAAAGCTACTGTTTTTTTTTCTAATTATGTAAAGTTGATTAACAGTTTTGCACAAAAGCATTTATAAAAAGTTTAAAATTTTAAAGTAAAAATTTTCTGTCAAACTATCTGCTACACCAGCAATGTAAAAGCTTAGAGCTTAAATATCGCTTTAAAGTTATAGTGACTGCGAGAGTAGTCATCAAACATACTACTCCAATACAGTCTGGACAATGGATACGAATCCAATATTGATGGCGTATTGTGCATTCACTCTAACTATGCACTTTGTTCCCGTGTAGGAAAATCCAATGACGTGAGTTAACTATTTCGCACGTCCATTTTATCTTGACCCCTGGCTTGCTGACGTGTACCTGCCTACCAATGTTGGATTTAAATTAATGTCCGCTACAATGGCGGATTTGAAGCTAATATATTCTCGGTGTTTCAATGCGGAATTTGTTTGTCATAGTGTTTAATCATCGGAAACCCGTCATTGACTACCTGAGAGTGTATAGAAGACGATTACAACTGAAAGAGCAGAGCATGCCGTTGCTCATTCTAATTGACAAATTTTTTCTTGCTTGTACACCATTTATCTATTCGCCTTATACCTTACCTTATATCCGCCTTATAGTAATGACCCTTCATCATTAGGTGGTAACTTACGTCATTGTATACAATTGGCCCGCGGTAGTACCAGCGTTACATCTAGTTCTACTGTGAAACAGTTGCTGAAACAATTCGTCTTTTCGTGTAATTTTTTTATTACAGGTCCACTTTTACTCGACTCGACCATTTGAGTCTTCATGGGCAGGAATGTGTCCGAATTTGAATAGGATACTTACTAATTCGACTGAAATTAATTTACACAATGAATACTGTTTAATACTAACAGTCTTATTCCTATAGACCAGTTCGAGGGCGGTTGCATTTGTGAACGCTGACTGTTAGATTCTTCTTCTTCTTCATCGTTTTTTCACTTCTGAGGATCGTGACTTTAACTTGTCAACAGCCCGTCTCGACATGTTACATGACTACTATTCTTTAAAAAACAAATTCCAAGATACTTAGGAATCATCCCATATTACTTTGCAGACTGGTGGTTACCCCTTTACCCATTTGGTCTCTATTTGAATCGGCCGACACATTGTGTTTAGCTATCGACAGCTCGTTCGGTCGAATGAACAATTTGAAGCTATAGTAGATGAGTTTCAATGGAACGGTATTAAATGTTGCTCCATAGTCCAGGCCTGCCCTAGTCCTTTGCATAATTTATTATTACCTAACACATAAATAACTTCCATTATTGATATATGCGTGACAAAATTGATCTATGACTTCAAATAAATCTTCGGTACCGCTCGACCCGTAGATTTTCATACCGTCTGTTAAAGGTCGAAGAGGAACAAGTGCCTGAGCATTAAATCATTATTGTATTTCAGTATATTATTAACACACACATTTCTCATGCATAGACACTTTAACCCTGCACTTATAGGGACAAAAGCTAAGATTTATTTAGTGACCAAATATTGACAATTCTGACCTTAATTTGATATTTTCATCGTATTTATAAACCCCGCTGTTAAAATCAGTGAGAAAACAAGTTTCGTAGAATCAATTTTCTTAAACTATCGTTTGATTCCGTAATGTTAAAAAAAATCACCAGCCTTACAGTAGTCGCATGTTGTGTAACATCAGACATCTTACTTTGGTAATAAGCAACATTAAATTATTATTAGCGTGTTTGTATCTGCTACTTTCATTCATATCAATTTGTTGGAATTAATGGACAAATTTCAAAAATTAATACATAAAAGCTTACGTTATTTTAAAGGCCGAGTTATTATCAGATTGTTAAGTTTTTTTCGTTCAGTATTATTTAATAATTAAAAACGAACACGCCCGCTTTTCATATTTTCTTGCCATTTTTAATCCTCCAGAAAGGCTGGCGGCTTGTTTAGAAACAACAATAAAGATGAGTAATAAAATATTTAATAGGTTAATGGGTAATAGGTTAATGACACGAGAACAAGCGCCGTATAATTTACCATCTTTAATCACGTAGTACAGAAATAATACATTATTAAAACTTTAATAACTTTTACTTTATTGAAGTTACCCAATATTTTTATATCGATAACTTTTAATACCTTACGATACAAGTAACATTCTTATTAAGACAACAATTATGTCTCTTTTATGCGACAATTATTCTACTATCTGTCAAAGGTCAAACTACACTGGTCGACATCTGTAGCCTGCTATTCTGTTGTCACATTCGTTTTAGCCGTATGTCTTGAGGAATAAGAATGCTTTTAGCTCAACTTTGCTTTACACAATGTGGTTCTGTAGCTATTATTTCGTGACTATTGAGAATAAGCTGTCGTTGGTGACGCATTGTAGGCTTTTAACAGTTGCAGTGCAATTTGCGCGTTTTAGTGCCGAATCGGGATTTGAACTACTGTGAATTAAGGCGAATGTCTCACGGAACACTAGAAAATCTGAGTCGAGCTAAAAAGTCGGCTTTGAGTTAAAGTTTGTTTAATTGATGATGACGACTTATGGGAGGAATCGTTAATGTATCGTGGGTTGTTGGTTATATTCAATATTGTGGGATTTTTATAACAGGTGGAAGGGTTTTAAAATATTTCCTCTTACGGATTGAGATTTTTGATATCTTCCAAGTACTGTGTGGTTAGCGGGCGACGTACTTTATCGTTGCAGCTTACTCGGTAGGTTTTGGCCCTAACTCTGAATTGTGATTGCATTGCGATTGTAAATCTGTTCGTTTAAAGCAACCGTGATGTGTGAATCGTATTGGAAATCATTTATCGGTCTAAACGCTTTGTTAGCGGATCTAATATTTGATTGTATGCTAATCGGTGCATCAGTGCGGCTTTGTTTAAATATCTGATACATAGTTTCATTCGCTTTACAAAGCCGACCTGTTCAACAATGAAAGCTTTTCATTTCAATATTGAAATGATTATTTACTATGGGGTTACATTGCACAATTTTATAATCCATACAATTGTTATAAACATGATATTACTCTGTTTGGTTTTACGGCTGGATTGCCGGATGCTTTTTTGATTGATGTAAGTGAATCTGTAAATATTTTGAAATTTTAGAACGGATGTAAGCAAGCAAATGTAATACTTGTCTAGAATCAATGAAATCAATACATATGTATATGCTTTAATAATGATAAAATCAATTGTGCTGTTTATTATTTTCCACCATAAGCAAAGTGGCATAATGTAAACTAAACCAAGTGTTTGAAACCCAAGGGTTAATGAAAATACTATTGAGCGTTACATAAATTTAATAAAAGTATGTTTAAATCCTTCAGATAATCAAAAGCTAATGAAGTAAACTTTGGAACCTATTTCAAGTACTGTAGAATGTTTTCAAATGGACAGTTCGTGTTATTTAAAAAATAATCGCTCAAGATGTTGGTTCTTTACGAATTTCAGATCTTTTCGGCAACCAACGAGGCGGACCAGTAATTAACGGAGTTTCTACCCCGCAGAGGCCTTGGAGCGAAAGAAATTAATTTACTGTGAGTACATTACCAACTTATCTTTCGTTTTTTTCTTCTCCGTGAACGATCTGCGGTCTCAGTCTAAGCGGACTTCTATTTATTCTCTCAATTATTTCCAGCACGTTTGATGGGGGATATATTTTCTTAAGAATACTTCATATTTAGCTACTCATGTACTTTAAGGTAAGAAATATGTGCTCATTATCTTAGTGGAACTAGCTATGGTAATTCTGGAAATAAACCCACCGTAGGCTGTTTGCCTGTTTTAATATTCTGTAAAGATACCATTCGCAAGACTATGTTTAACTTTGTTTCTTACAGCAAGTGAAGGTCTGGAACCACGTAAAGTAAATAAAGTATCTGATTACACAATAACAGGTGTCTTTCATTAACATCGAGAATCTATTAAATACCCATTTCTACTGCGAAGAGATTGTTTTGTAAAACAAATGTTTGCTTAAAACAGTTTTGGTCTGTTTGGTTGGCTTAAAACAATTGTTTTACACAATTTTTATCCGAAGACTGTAGTTAACCGTCTACGTGTATCCTAATGTGACTAAAGCAGTCTATTTGTAATTAAAAGGATTCTAATACTAGTTGCTCTTATGTACACTAACAGACTCATTCTTACTCGTGACTCTTATCACGAATAAATACAAAGTAAACTTATTTATAGTATTGACTGATACTAGTCCTATTTTTACATTTTATCTTGAAATCGAGAGCACATGTTCATGGGCTCAAATTACTGAACCAAAAAGTGAGTGTAAAATTTGAGTATTTCTTACCAAAACAATTCGTACCGGGTACCTCTAGCCCACGCTGCCAGAGGGCACCCACGTTAAGTGGCCACACCTTGCTCCTTCAACTTTCCCTTTATTGCTGTTTGCTTTTAGGCACAAGTTCGTTCCCGCGGCGATTACGGTTGAAGGGTCTCTCTCGGATGCGATATTGACTGGCTTTGTTACTATTTTTAGGCGGATTTGTTAAGAATTGGGTACTTCATAGAATCAATTTTATGCTGTACTTTCTGGTAAGCACACGGGAAATAGGAATCGATCCTTTTAATACCGGTACTTTGAAAAAGTTGCGAAAAGTTTGCCCATGTGCATGACCCTAATTAAAACAGTGTTTTAGCTCGGTGTGGTTTTTAATATATGTATTATACAAATATAATATTCCAGCAATCAACCGTTACGTAGACCGTTAAAAGATACCTAAAACTAAAATGGTGAAAACGCCTTGTTGTATAATTTCAAATGTAACCTGGATTTGTCACTGTATTAGCACTTCAATCGAACTGATCAAAGTCGCGATATAATAATAACCCATCGACATTTCACTCGGCGAGAGCACGTCAAAGCGAGTCGGCGGGAGTAAGAGTCCAATTAAAAAAGTTCGCGAGCGGCTCCTAATTAGAAGCGCCGGATATTCAGACGCACTTCACTCGACTAACAGTAACAACGCTATCATACTAGTGTATTCAAAACGTGATTCGTTTTTGTATATGGATGTTTGGTTTCTTGCATATCTCTTGTATGCCGCATTCGAGAACATTCGAATTTCGATTATCATAACACAGGAAATTCCGGTCACTGCTATTTTATTGTGTAAGAAGATAATTTGTACGAGTGAAATTGAATATATGGTACTCAAATATTTAGTAAAATGGTATAAGAAACCGTGATGTTTGATAGGAACGAGTACGTATTTAAATCGCTAATATGAAATAGTCGTAATTGCTTTCAAATTAGAGAAATGAAAAAAGATGGCTAAGAGTTAACTGAAAGAACTGATTATGTCCCCGAGACGCTTTGAAATTATGTAATTGGGTTTCGTTAATACAGAACGATATTAGAGACGTACCGCAGATTTTATTAAATGCTTTTCAGAGACTGGTTTTTAAGTCCACCGAAAGCCTCCTAACGCTGCTCTCCACCGGCTATCGCGTTTTTGTCCACATTAATTTGTGTTGCTAGATAAACTAATAGTTCGATTTATTTTAAATTTACATAGACTAACAAATTTTAATTCAACTTTATAATTTTTTCGTCCAATAACAAGTTTCGAGCAACTTTCCAGAGTTTAGAGAAAAACGCGGGACTTTTTTTTATTTTGTTTGTGTGTCCGTCATTATACAATGTATCTTTAGCTTTTACTTGATTACAGATAAAATAGTAGGAATTTGGAATTTAACAAAACATTTAGGAACAAATAAGGAATAAATATAATGAGTAATTTTAAAATGTTATTTCTCATAAAACAATAACCTCAAGGAAAGTAGGTCGAAATGCCTGATGATTAATTAATTATTGGTGGCTCAGTATGAACCAACCCATTTCTAATTGTGGACGAATTAGCAAAACCTTTGTCTCTCTGCTTTCAAGTTTTAACTACTGTATCTCATCAACCTATCTTAATCCACTGCTGGACAAAGGCCTCCCCAATGAGCGCCATCGCGCCCTGACCTCAGCTTGTCGCATCCAGCATCTGCCTGCAGACTTTCTTTCTTTCAACTACTGCATACCGTTGAAAAAGTCTATAGCGAAATAGGCCCAAGTATATAATTAGTACCATCGATTATATAATCGTAATGCAAAAGGTATATACGAATCGTAAATACGTTATCATATAACAGAAAAGAAACAGAAAGCGACTTTGCGACATCCCTTGCAATTTAGTCAAACGCGTAAGTCACGCATCCTTTATGGCGCTTACGACCTTTTCGCGCGATTCCTTGTGTGACCTTAAATTTTCGTAGCACTTCAAAAATGGCTACCCCTTGACGTGAAACGTGGGAGTGTACTACAATCTTCTGTCCACCCCTTCGAAGATTACAGGCGTGATGTTACATTTGTACATATGTATATAAACTATAATATAACGAATTATTATTAAGTTCTGGTTTACTATAAAATATAATTTTATTATAACCAAACGAGACTGTAAATAAAATACGAAACGGTGGCGTAATATGTTGAGAACAAAGAGAGTGTGTGAGGAACTCGCATAACGTAATGAAATCAGTTCCTTTGTTCCATCGAAGAGCTAAAAGCTGTGGGCTTTAATCAGGTAATGGATAGAACAATACGATACACTGTATTGTTCCTAATCTCTACACAACGCGGATCTTATTAATGGCAGTAACTTTTCATATTATGTTGAATCATGTTGGAACTAATGAATTATTCATTATTGTGAACAACAGTTTATTATGTTGGAAAATGCCAAATGTGATTAATTTTATTTATCAGATGGTGCTTGATTTATGGTTTTCATTTTTGTAGACGGCTGTTATAGAAATACCGTAATATTAAGATATAGATTACCTGAAGAACCTGACTTAACGTGATCTAACTTCAAACGTGACAGAATTGTAGTAAGAATTAATAGAAATCGTAAAAAATAAGTGTTTGGTAACAAATTTATTGTGACTTCATTTTCATTGTTAACATTTATGTTAGGATTGTTAAAAGCTTTTTGTTTCAAAGTTTTACAACTTATTGATCTATTTTTAAACGAGTGACTTAGTAGCAATACACTTCTTTTGAAAAAAAATTTTTATGAATATTAAAATATTATCTTTTTGAATAACAGACGTGCAATTTATTGTTGCAGATTTTTAATACCCTTCTACGAGATGGTCTGACGACCTGAAGAAGAGAGCGGGAAGGTGCTGGATTCAGAGGGCCTGGACCGGAAGGAGTAGTGCCGATCATGGGAAGCTTATGTCCAGCAGTGGACATGTAGAGGCTGACGATGATGATGAAATTTTTCATAAAGATTTTCGCAATATATGATTAGAAAATAAGGTAATATTAGATTTCATATACATTTTTATTTACATATGTATTTTATTACCTAATGTAAAATTATTTCTCAACCAACAATTTTTGCCAAATTCGAAAAATCCGGCCATCCTTCTTCCGTCTCGTTGCCACTAAACTTCTTGTCTTTATCTTTGAAATCGGCTATTACTTCCATTTGGGGTTTTTGCTCGTATCGCGTCTGCTTTTGTGGCATTTCACCATTATTTATCTTTTGGTATTTCATTATTAGCTCCAATATATCGTGCTGCATTTTTATTTTCGTATCTACCGTCATATTTTTCATGGCATTACCCACGTATTGTCCAAAGACAAAGTCATCACTTACTTTATGGGTAAGAAACTCTCTTCCTAACTGGACTAAAATATCTTTGACAAAGTTCGTTGCGCTAGCAGTTGAGTTGGAAGCTTGCCGTGGTTTCCAAGATTTTTCATATTTAGGGCGTGTTACAGGCGGTCCGATAGCCACGGAAACTACTTCATCGTTTTCCATATCATCCTCCTTTAGAGGACGCAAATGACCTGAAGGCTAATATTTATTTAATTACAAACCTTGTTCAATACAAAAAGGACATTGAAAAGTATATTATATGGCAATAAAACGTTTTAACCAAATCTTTAGTATCAGAAGGGTGGAATTATAATATGTATAAATAAAATCAAAAACTGAGATTTGTAGTCCTTGAGTCCCTATAGTTTTTGTAAGAAGTTTAATTACGTGATTGTAACAACTATCTTCTTTATATGGTATTTATGTTAAGTACCTAGGAAGCCTTCCATTATTATTTTTAATTATATGTAGAATATCGTGATAATTTATAATGTGTATAGGTTTCTTTACGATATCTTATTCCAACAAATAGTACTTAAGTCTTAAAATGCACATAATTTTGTAACCATACATAGCCAATAACGTTCCAGGCTATTACCACTTTTGATTACTTTATTTTAATTTTAAATCTTATTACTTTTTTTCGACTCTCCTTCGTCCTTTGAGTTGTCGTGCGTCTTTTTCTCTCAGTCTCTCGTGGCAGCATGTGTCGCTTTGAAAGATAATGGATTTCTCTGCGCATTTCCCGCAAAGAGCGAGGCTCTTCCTGAAATTGTTTCGATTCGCACTGTAAATAAAAACAAGGAGCATCCTTTACTTCAGTATATTTGTAAAACCGGAGAGGTTTGTTAACGGACAAAATACACTGTCACTTAATATCTTTATATTACTATAGATACATATTATAAAGTCTTAGTGTTACTCAGTTTCATTAAAAATTGTTAGAATTTTTGTACCCACCTTGACCTCGACTTAGCTGTAAGTAAGAATATCTATTCCGTAGGTAATATTAATTTTTAATTAACCCCATTTTTAAATTAAGATAGTAACACCCAGATATTAGTACAATTATAAAACTTTCGGTTCACAACAAAAACAGTATATTGTAAATGAAATGTATTTGACAACTGAAAACAGTACTTGCTTGGGAACTTGAAGCTTAACGCAAAAACAGGAAACGAGAAAGAGCTTAACAACGAGAACTGTCTATTTTGTACTTGAACCGTACTTACAGCGGCGAACCGGAGCACTAGAAACAAAATGAGGTAGGTTTTTGCGTCCATTCCCATCTGGTCTCGTTCACCGACTGCTTACTTATATTTGTTTGTTGTAATGCAACGACCGCAGGAATTATTCGCATTTGTAAACATTTTATATCCAATGGACAACATGATTGTGTGCTCGTAAACATTCCTTTGTGAGATTCTTTGAAGATACAGCACTTTCTTTCATAATATTATTATTCGCGACGTCTGTTTACTAGTCGGGTTTTACAACCGTTCATTTCATTTAACATTGTACTTTGAAGATTAACATGGAAACTGTTGTTTGTTACTCGTTTCATATCATTTAATGGCAACTTAAGCATTATTTGTTAATGCATAGCCATTTTTCGCCAAAAGCGCTTAAGTTAAAATATTATGTATT